>JAACJM010000353.1:0-70898 GCA_013368315.1 Tetrapyrgos nigripes
GAAGTTCCGTTCGACCCAATAGGAGGTGTGTCAGCCATGACTGAGTCGTTTGGATCTGATGGATTTGGGGAAGGAGGTGTAGGAGGACGACGAGGGGCTACGGATGGTCCTTCGGCGGATGGAATGATGGGCGAAGAAGGTGGGGAAGTGGGGTTGTCTGGTTCTGGTGGGTTATTGGGAGGGGTTTCCAGTACTGGGTTAGACCCGGAAGGTTGGTTGGTAGGTGTAGAGGTTCCTTGTTCCGATTCTGTTGCAGGTTTAGGTTTCGGGTGTGCCTTTTGAATCACAAGTTCTTGGAGTTGGGTTATAATGTGTAACCCGCTTGGGATTTCTTCGGCGGTAAGTCGTTGAGTGTTATATCTGTTTAGGCACAGTTGTACGGTGCACGGAGTCCAAGGGTCGTCAACGTCTTCGACGAAGTAGGCGGCGTCTCGAGATGATGAGGGATGGAATACGTGTGGTCGGTTGGCACAGTGGAGGTTCAGGTCTGCAGATGCGGTTTGTCGACCAGTCATACACTGATTTCAAGAAAGGTAGTTGGGTCCTAGGATGAAGGAAGATGCTAGACCATATTTGGGGGAAGGGGATGATGGAGAGTAGTCGATGTTTTCTCTGAAGAATAGAGGTCCTTTGATTTGAACCACTGTTTCTCCTGTATCGAAGTCCTCTTTCACTGTTATGTATGAGAACGTTGAGAGAACTACGTCACCTGAGATAAGTTTCCACACCCAACGTCTTGTGCAAACGAAGTGTCGGTCGAAGCTCCAAGGATTCGCTCGTATGTTTCTTCCGTGGGAGACCAGGTATTCGGTATGTAAGAGGTAACGAGGAAGGGGAAATGGAACCCGTTTGTAGTCATGAGGGGTTATAGCGGGTTCGATACGAATTCGGGGATGTGGGTTAGACAGAGTGAAGAAGGGAGTTTGGGTTTCTGCAGCACTGTAGGGGAAGGATAGGGTAATAGGAAGGTTCAAATGCGATGGAAGGATTTGTGAGGTGGGTGTATGGGAGTTCGTTCAAGTGTCAAGGTTGTCGGTACACTCAATAACCACCCAAGTCACACAATACAGAAAAGCCGGTTACAAGAGAATAGATTGATCAAGGGGAATAGAGAAGTAGAGAGATAGGGAGAAAGTAGGCTGACTAGGCTCTACACTGCATAGTAAAAGTACGGAGCGGAGACAAAGTGAACGAACTAAGGAATAGGTTACAAAGATCACAGGTATATAAGTAAAATATGAACAGATGGGAACGAGTTAAGTAATAATAGACGGTATCATGTGGAAATGTCAAGGGCGAGAGAGTAAAGAGTTAAATATGGATAGATGAAGGTACTGGATCATAAGGAATGATTGACAGTGAGAATGTCCATGGAGATAGGAATCGGAGGAGATAAAAGTATGAGTCATAGATCTGTAGAGATGGTAACTATAGATGATGATGAGAAATGATTGATGTTTATGGGGTTAAAGTGGGAAATAAGTAGTAAAGGGAAAAGAATAGAAAGGAAATGAATAGTCGGGGAGCGATTCGTGACATCACACATCTTTCACACTTACATACATACCACCTGAGGTCTTCCAGATTGATGGGGAGTCACACTTCAACTGCAAGGAAGTCAGGGATTATTGTGAGAAATACAGAATAAAGACACACACCGTCGTGGCATACTCACCATGGATCGATGGTCTAGTGGAGGGTGGCAACAAGCTATTGCTCAGCATCTTGAAACACCTGTGTATGCTGGGATTAGGGAAGGATGACTACAAAGATGTCAAAGCAGCAGACTTACCCCATACATGGCTGGACCATCTTGATGAAGCCATATTCTCAAATCCCTCCAATTCTCCCCAAAGACTACTCAGGCTAGTGGTTAACACAGAACTGACACCTGTCAAGGAAAACTCATTGGCATTGAGGCCAGAAGACATTGACATTCAGATGGCATATGTGGCACAACAGCATCTTGATGGATACCATGCAACTCTGCAGCATGCAGCAAGGCAGAAAAATGTGTTTGACAAGCGTGTCCTAAAGTGTTTCCCAAAGGCCAGCTGGTTCAAGTCCATTGTAGTGACCTCGACTACATCTTCAAGGCTGAGCAAAAAGTTGCTACCCAGGTGGTCACAACCCCAACATATCAAGGAACAAGTAGTCAACTCATACAAGTTGGAGACACTGGACAGCATGGAGATTGATGGGCTTTTTAGCTCTAGGAGACTGAGAGCATTTGAAGCAAGAGAAGGGACAGAGCTGTTTGAAGCACAGAGAAAGGTAGAAGATGAGTTGAGGAAGGAAGAGTCAAGGACATTGATGAAAGTTTGATGGATAATGGAAGCAATTACAGTGTTCCAGACAGTATGGATATTGCAGATTTAGCAGCAGTGACTTTAGATGATGTCCATTTCCATGTGAGAGTGGTATGGTAGGCGCATTCATTGATTTTGTGGCTTAGAGTTGGTAGCAACAAGGGGGCACGTGGAGTAGGGATTGAGGGTACACTAGATAGGGGCATAATCACATGACATGGTAGTCTACAGGCTTGGTTGTATGTCATAGGCAGACTACAGTCCACTCAGTCAGCTCAGCTGTCTCCACCAGGAAGACCTCATCATCAAGAAATTCTGCTGTCCACTTCTTAGCACCATGAACACGAAACCTAAACGAACACCTTGGGAGACAATCCCATTTGTATGTGACTTGTTAGGTAACAGGTGTCAGAGCTGACACTGAGAGAATTGCAGAGTTGAGAGGAGCAAGATTAGTGGAAATAGTGGAGAATTTGAGATCTTCAATGAAGGATTTGAAGCAGGAAACAACCATGGTTTGGTTGGACATGATAGACAACAGGGACAGTTGGATAATTGGTTCAGTGAGGAGAGATGGTGGTGATTGTTGGGCAAGAACAGGTTGTTTTTCAAGGGCTCAAAAAATTCAACAAAACCCTGAAAGGATTTTGATCAAACAGAAATTCTTCCTTTTCCATTATCACAATCACAGAAGTGACTATTCAGGGAATGCAGGTGCCCATAAAGTTAATCTTTGATGGAATTTTGTACAGATCCCACTGTTCACATTCAGATCCTACCATTCATATTTCCCATTCGAGGTATAACACCTACCACTGCCAACTCAAAAAACATGCTCACTTGTGGAAAAGTTTGCCCTAGAAGGGGGGTAATGCCAGAAACCTTTGTCTCAGCCACCTTCAGCACATGCCATACCCATATATTCCTTCATATTTCCATATCTGTCACTCTTACATCATTCACTGCCTAAGCCCAGAAACCCTCAGAGACTTTTTTGATTATACCTATGTGTGCCCCCACCCTATTCTATATCTGTTTCATTTATTATGTTGATTATCCATTCCATTCATCGCTCCACATTTATATTCATTGTTTAACATTGTTTAACATTTGATTCATTCATTCTATTCACTGTTTGGGACTTGTGATTGTTTAGTATATTTAGTTACCGGAGCACTATAGTTGCAGAGTCTTGATACAGAAGGTGGTCTCACTACTTGTATATAGGTAGCGTTCTTCTGTACTCAAGCCTCAGAATTGATCTTGTTGTTGTTTCCTCTCATCAAAAGGGTGTGCACCCTGAGACACAGCAATTGTATAAAATACTAGGCATAGCAAAAACAACGATTATTTCTACACTCACAACCAACTCCTTTTTATAAAAGCCCTGCCAAATATCTTAGGGCCAAGACAGAGACTCATATGACTGGTGCTTTGGACATCATCCTATGGACCAAGGTCCATCTCTCAGACTCCCTTCCAAACTCAGTTTTAGTGTCACAATCA
This sequence comes from Tetrapyrgos nigripes, assembly GCA_013368315.1. Taxonomy (NCBI): domain Eukaryota; kingdom Fungi; phylum Basidiomycota; class Agaricomycetes; order Agaricales; family Campanellaceae; genus Tetrapyrgos; species Tetrapyrgos nigripes. Next base: position 3,816 of record JAACJM010000353.1, read on the forward strand.
GCTTGGACAGCCACTTTCCAAAATGAGTATCTCGTTAGTAGTTGCTACTTGCTTTAATGTTTATGTACATACGTCTACATACATACCCATGATTATTGTAGTCTGCAGGCAGGTTTTGTTGGGCACAGATTAGGGCATGGACATAAATATATGGACTTGCTACCATTTTGTACTATCAGTTACATTATGGACTAACGAACTACAATGAAACACTCTATGCCCCAGTGTTGTCTTCAATCAGAGGTAGGCTACAGGGCCCAGGGGTATCAGGTTGTGGGGTTTATATGAGTGAGATAAGAGCATGGGAAGGATAACCAAAACACCATTTACCATTGACAGCTGCAGGCAGTGGGTGGGTGGTGTGAAAACAAAGATGCAAGAAAGAATAAAAATGTATCAGTTGGCACTAGTATGCATATGCAAACGAAGATGAAAGTTACTCACCTATTAACCTCCCTTTCTTAGGCATCTCTTACACTCCTACTTCTTCAGCCCATACCTCTCCATCTCCAAGTCTTCACTCCCATAGCACGTCTGTCCTTGTCAGCTGTGCTGCAAACTTGGTATTACCAATGAAAAAAGTCTTCCATGAATACAGGCGTCCATTGTTGTTCATGGTGGAAGCAGAAAAAGAGCAAAGTGGACAAGGAGTGGATGGCCAAGAGTTGCACTGGCAGTTTGGGCAGTTTGATGATGTGTCAGCATCAGAGTTACAATTACAGACGAGTTTTCATCGAACAACCCTCCAATCAACCTCCAATGTTGCAGTATTACACACACACATGTCTGATGGTTACAGCTGAGACACCTCTGTATTCACAACAGGTGGTTTCTGACTCTAAAAATCAGCTGAGAAGGCCAAAACGTGCAAAGCAAATAAAAGTCAAACCCTTCACAATAATTCGCACACTCTTTCTGGGCACTTACAGATGCATCCCGGTCTCTGTCTTGCCTCACATTGGATCAAATTAGTGCATTTCACCTCAGAGAGGCTCAGGATAGCATTCAAAAATGTAACTGTAGTTCATGAATATTTCTTGTGGCCACACAATAAGGAACCTGCAGTATATTTCCTTATAGATAGAAAACTGTCATAAAATGGTCAATTTGGGACACTCGTCTTGGATTAGGGTATTATGTGGTGCTCTTAAAATACCCATAAAATGCAGAGATGTTTAAAGTAGCATATAAATCAGTATTTAAAAGCCATCCAGCCATATTACAGCCACCCAAAATTGGTAGAGCGTTAAAAGTACTTGAGATGCAAAAACTTCCAAGAAAGCGAACATACAAAGATACCAATGCATACATGACCTACTAGAATGTCTGGCGTATATTGGCACTTCAAATAAAGACCTTTTTTTGAGTCATTAGACATGTAATAATCTTATCTATGAGCTCTGGGCATGATAGAAATCAGTTTATGGAGCCAGAAAGTATCAGTGTACACTGTGAGTTATCATTAACGTTGAATTAACGTCAAGCTCTCCATGTATCAACTTGATTCTACCTATTTGGATATGAACGGTAGCCTAATGAATTCCAAGTTGAACTACCATGTGTGTGGAGACTTTCAGCCACAATTGCTCTGCTCAACCACAGAGTGATATTTGGTATCCATAAATCCATGGGAAGGATAAATTACCTTTTTGCATCACTGAAGAGAGTTACTGAATATTTAATTCCTCACTTGCGAGTAGGTTTACACAGAATTGTACAAAACGGCAGGAACAGCGGGGCACAGCAAACCGACCCGAATCAGCTGCAAAGTAACCATATGTGAATATTGGGCTCAATTACACTGTCTCAGCGTCATATGTATGTGCTGTAGCATGCACGTATATATAACAATTTGAACGAATGTGCAATTAATGGTGCATAACGACCCTAGCTAAAGCAGGCAATGCCAAACCCAATCAACATGGGAATCGAAGCTACTGAATATGGTACACCCAATTCCCTGAGCATTCCTATGTGATTCTGTCTGTTCAATACATTTTTGTAGGTATACACACCTACACACGGACATTACACAGTGCTATTTGGTGTTTTTTCATGTCTATAACAATTGGTGCAGGATCTGGATGCCATAAGAGGATGTGGGCGGGTACCCAAGCTGGGCTGGAATAGTTCCAGGGGGCCAGGGGCATCAAATAGCGCCTGAGCTAAAAGGATTTTCCGAAAACCTTGATCATCATCGATGGCAGCCTATGGTTATGCCAATGGAATGGGCAGGTGCCCAAGCAGGGCGGGAATATTCCCAGGGTGGCCCAGAGCATTTTGGGAAAATCCCTGATGATAATCTTGCTTTTTATCTACTTATGTACTACTACATATATGCAGTGTACTAATGTGATTGGTATGCACATATAGGCGCAATACTGTACTATTTCAATCAATTCACGAGTCACGTGTCACGGCCCCCAAAAATTCACGAATTTTCCCAAGCAGTCCGTTGTCACGGAGGCCCATTCGCAAAAGGGACGACCAAACAGTCACTAAAAATCTACCAAAAACGGCTAGAAACAGGTCAAAATTTCGCGAAATTCGCGAAAAATTTCCTGTGTTACAGGTCACTCAGCTAGAATTGCAAAAAAAAATTTCGCGAGACAGGGTCACAGTCACAACCCCGTTGTGAATTGATTGAGATAGTACAGTATTCCAATGCAATGCATGCCCAAGCAGGGCGGAAATATTCCCAGGGGGTCGGGTACACCAAGTAGCCCGAGCCCAAAGCGTTTTCCGAAAAACCCAACAGCAGGTGAGCACCGAGCGAGGGCATTTTCCGAAGTACAGACCAGAGACCGTGGATGGTCCATGAACTACCAATGCTGAGAATGGCAGGTTGCTTACAAATACCGTGTAGGCAATGACCATCCTCACCTTGGGCGGCAATGCATACAGGGCTTTGCATAATTTTCTTCAGGTCACGTCCACACACACTTGTTTATTTGTATTTACATTTTATGCCCATAAAAGGTAGCCATCAACGGAAATTTGCGAGAAGACTCCGGGCCAGATCCAACATGTCAGCTGTCGTCATTCCACGTGAAATTTGAATTGGATAACAAATACAAATCAACAAGTGCATGTGGACGCAACCTGAAGAAAATTATGCAAGGCCCTGTATTTGGAAAGATCTTTTGGGCAAATACAAATGACGAATTTATGCTTGGCGCCAGAGCTACTCCATATGGCTGTTCGGCCTCAAATCGGTCCCATATGGAGTAGACCCGGACGAGCAAAAATGGCACTGAAAAATCCGAAATTTAAGTTTGCACAGAGATCTTTGGAAATATGCAACGCCGCCTAAGGTGCCTACAGTCGGGGACAGCCAAAATCGACAAATTTCTTGACCGAATTATTGGGGGCCAAAGAGTAACCGGGAAAGGACAAAAAGTGTATTTTTAGTGTATTTAGGACATTCTGAAGAGATTTCAACGAGCTGATTTCCCTCAAAGTCAATATTGGTATTTTACCCCCCAAAAATTGGCAGTACCGTCAAAAAAAATGCGGAAAAATCTAAGATAATGTGGAAAATGCTCTATTAGCGAATCTGAGTACAACGGCATCAAAAAAGAGATATCTAAACAGTCAAAATTACGCTAAACAAATAAGGAAATGTACATGGCATGCGGACTGCCCCAATGTTCGAGTTTTTCACCCTGCGGCGGCCAGCACCTACTTGGCACCCTCACAACATGGCTGGAAGACCTGCAAAGCGAAAACGAAACATGGCAGGCCTTCGAAACCAACCCAAAAATAACACCCGCATGCCTCACCCGCCAGAAGACACAGTGTCGTCATCCAATGACAGTAATTCGGACGAAATGAATACTTGTGCAACTCGCGTTGATGCTTCAAATGAAGTTCTTGATGAATGCTGGATTCGAGAGGAGCTGACTGGTGTTGCAAGGTGGTTTGGTTATATGGAGGACTCAGAGCCAGAGGACCTAGAGGGTTGGAAAGAGGATGAAGATGATGAAGAGGAGGCAGATGATGGAAAACCCGATGTCTTGCTGTTAGAGGATTGGGAGGAGAAAGAGTTTGAAGATGAGGAGCTGCAGGAGAAGATGTTTTACTATTATTCTGCAATGGATAATGATGCGAAGGATGAGGATTGGGTACCAGAGCAGTTGAGAGAGGAGGCCGCTAGGAGGAAAAAACAGTGGAGGAAAAAACAGTGCAGGCAACAACGAGAGCATAAAGGTATGGGGATTGTGAACTCAACTCCTTCTACCCACTCTGATACTTTACCAGAACGTTCACAGCAGTATTATACAGGTCCTGTATACGAACGAATGAGTGTCCATAGTCAGTTCCATCACGAAAAAAGGATGGAGAGGCAAGGATGGCTCACTTCATTTAATTTCAAGCCATCAACTGTGAATGTGAAAGGTTACTGTCAAAAGCCGTCGACTTCGCGAGCAAGATCGCCAACACATGTTGAAGAGCTTGAAGAGTCTGTAAGAGTACAGATACGAGAGGAGTTAGTAGAGCCAGTGTTGGATTGGCCTGAGAAGGAGGAGGAGACAGTGAGAGTGCGGGAAGAGAGCATTGAGCCAGTGTTAACACGGGATGGGAATCTGAATGATGTGGAAGTTGAGGCTTCATCATCAACTGAAAATCCATCACGCCAGGAGGATCCAGTTGGAGAGGCTTGGGAAGAGGAGTTAGATGAGACTGTTTTGCCAAATGTGAAGGTTGAGATCCGAGGTTGGGAGGAATTGAGAAGTCAGATCAAGGAGGACCTCGGGCAGGTGAAGAAGAACCACTTATCCATATCCCAAATTAATCAACTCCAAATTATACGAAACTTCGCCACTCTCCGTTTGAAGGGATTTTCACGTATTGCGGCCAGTCATGAGATTGCAAGGCAGTGGCATGAAGGTGAAGGTGTCCACTTTGCTCGTCGTGTTCAGGAGTTGGCAAGACACTATCAGGTGTTTGAGCAACTTCCAAAAGAACGTAGAGGTGGATTATACACCTCTAAAAGCCTTCTTTCCAACGAAGCAACCCGAAAAGCAGCTTTGATGTGGTTGCATGCCCAAGAGGTTGGCAAGGTCACTCCCAAAGGATTTCAAGACGTGCTAAACAGCACAGTACTCCCAAATCTTGGTATCCAGAGATCCAAGCCTCTCTCTACACGGACTGCTCGTCGTTGGTTGGTTAAACTGGGCTGGCAGTTGACACGGTACTGGAAAGGAGTGTATATGGATGGTCATGAAAGAGCTGATGTTGTGAAATATCAGAATGAGGTCTTCTTGCCTGCAATGGCAAAATATGAAAGACAAATGGCTCATTATGATGAGAATCTGAAGAGAATCCCACCTGTCCTGCTTCCTGGAGAGAAGGAGATTATACCACAATTCCATGACGAGTCATGTTTCCATATGAATGACTTTCAGTCCCAAGCATGGTATTTGTCTTTTTTACTTATTTCTCTGACTCTCTCTAAGCTCACAATTTACTCTGTAGGCTCGAGAAGGGTCAAACCCTTTTGAAGAGCAAAGGGAAAGGCTGGTTCTCTCATGTCTCTGAATTTATCAACCCAGCCGATGGGCGACTTGTCCTCTGTGATACGAATGGGAAAATTATTTGAGATGCACATTGAATAATCTATCCTGGCTCCAATGGTGATGACTGGTGGGATACGACTCAGCTTCTTGAACAAGTAAAGGAAGCAATCAGTATCTTTGAGGCAGCACATCCCGATTGTGTTGCTTTGTTCATTTTTGATCAATCCTCCGCTCATGCTTCTCTTGGTCCAGATGCACTTCGAGCCTTTGACATGAACAAATCTGATGGTGGCAAACAATGAGTGCAGAAGGATACCATTATTCCACAGACAAACCCCGACATCACCAAACGAGGGAAACCTCAAAAAATGACCACTGCCGATGGCAAACAGAAGGGTATGGAGTCTGTCCTCAAAGAGCGTGGCTTCAACACTCAAGGCATGAAGGCTAAGTGTCAGCCTGTGTGTCCGTTTGAAAATGAAGACTGCTGTATGGCTCGACTTCTTAGCAAACAAGATGACTTCCTTAACCAGCCATCTATGCTTGAAACACTCATCAAAGACTTGGGTCATGAGTGCATTTTCCTTCCTAAATTTCACTGTGAACTTAATCCGATTGAAATGGTATGTCCATACTCTTTTATTCTGTATAAGCCGACTGACTCTTCATATTTTTTAGTACTGGGGTTGATGTAAATACCGTTACAGGCAAGAGACAAAGAAAAGCTTTCAACAAGCCAAGGACGCAGCCTTGAAGTAGTTGGATGCATGTCCAACAGATGTCATTCGCCGTTTCATTAATCGCACCTGGCAGTTTATGAGTGCTTATAGGCGTGGGCTTACTGGGAGAGCGGCAGAATGGGCTGTTAAGAAGCAGAAGGGTCATAGGGCCATCTCTGAGCGTGCGATGACCAGTATTGAAGCTATTCTGAATGAGTCGTAGAGTTACCTGGCAACGTATGTTGAGTTCGCCGTCGGATGTGCCACAAGTCGTCACTGAAATCCCTCCAAAAATTGGCAGTACCGAACCGCTCGTGGGAAAAACTTCGGAGATGCATTTTTCGACGTATTTCGCTATTCTGAGTACAAATCCAACAAAATTATAGCCCAAAAAATCTGAGATCTCCCTAGATCCAGCCTGCACAAAATTGTTGATTTTGGCTGTCCCCGACTGTAGTCTAGTTTTAAGAGATCGAGAGCTTAGGGACCAGTTTTTTGCTTACAAAGATGACTTATTGCGTAATATTCCTGCGGTCTGTTTCCCTTATGTGCTGGTCATTTTCGGTGCTTCTGGGGGTTGTAGGACCATTAAAGAGTTTGGAATACAACATATGTAGCTTTATTATTGCAAAATATAACGGGAGGAAGCAGCAGAGTCGTTGGGACGAGTTGAGCGGAAAGAGTACCGTTCCTAAAATAGGTCGTGTGAAGATTACGTTATAAGTATTTTCTATTGCTTTTGTATTGACAAAAACTGGTCCCTAAAGACCCCCGCTTTGACGACAGACTGCTATCGCATCATTTCAATGATCGCTGATACTGTCTGTTTATAAGAGACTAGGACCATCCGTCGTTTTTTATAAGATAGCTTCATGGTTATAACCGCGATTTTTGTAGAAACTTTTATAAAATATCTGTGCTATAGCCTGGAGAATCCATGAATCGAGGAGACCAGTTCCAATGACATCGCTCAAGGAGCGCAGGAAGAAGGGATGTAGCGCTATAAAGAAAAGAACGTCAGTCAGAGGAAGTGTCCGGTGCATCCAGAAGACGAAAGGCCTTTTGCGTACCCTGCACCACCTTAAACCCCACTGTCGTACGGGTTGCTGCACCAGTACCACTTCTCGCAATAAATGGATAGAATTTTGACATCCCAAGAGCTCACGAAGATCCTCAGCTAGGCCTGATATACATAGCGGAAAGTCAGCTTAAAGCAAGGTAAACTCAATCTGACTTTATTGAGGTGTAATTAATCACTACGGTAGGTTTCGATTAGGACACTGCTGATTCGCCTTGAGACAAATGTGGGTTTGATGTGGAGGTTCAAAATGTTCCCTTGAAGCCCTACAATGTTCCGTCTGAAGGTTTAGTACAAAATTTTCACATGAGGTTCCGTTTGATGGTTCTGTTGCATTATAGGGTGGGGCAAAACCTATCTTGCCTGGGTTCAAATGGAAAATGTACATTTCATCTACTCTAAGGCTAGTATAAAGCCAGCCATCTTGGTGGCCTGCGCTATATACCAATGCAACAGGCAGATGTGCAAACCTGTAGCAGGTGGGAAATATTCCCAGGCAAATGCCCGAGCCCGACGAGACGCCGCCGCGGATTTTTTGAAATCCCCACGCTCTTTCCTTTTCCTTCGTCACAACTTCGATGCTATGGCAAAAGCCAAGGCTAGGTAGGTACTTTCCAGTTCACATACTCATTACCAAGCAGCATGTAAACCTGTACTCAAACAACTTCTCCTTCACTCTCAGAACAATCATCGTCCGCCTAATTTCAACCGCTCGAACCGGTTTCTTCTACACCAGTGAACGCGTCCGTCAAGGTCTTCCTCTGTCTGCAGTAAAATATGACCCTAAAGGTATGAATGGGGCTGCACTAATGGCCTCTTGCGTCCTTTCTCGAGCAAGGAGACTGAGTCTATTTTGGATGCAGTAAAACGACGTGTCTTGTTTGTGGAGAACACTAAAAAAGGGAAGAAGGGGCAATAGTATTCATGGAGCGGTAGCTGGGGTGTTGGGATGGTTTTGATATCCAGAATGGATATAGGTGTAGAAGGTGCGCGTCACTTTCGTTTTCTTGACCCTGTTCCTTTGCTGCGCTTTCTTATTGACTATTTTCTTCTTCTCTTCAGGCTGGGGGTGGACCAGACGTATTCTACTCAACATACATGATACAAGATACATATTAATCCACTATAGAGCAATGACCATGCCCTGCTTGCTATACATCCTCTTTTCCCTGCATCTTACGTGACACGAGGCAGGCGTCCTCGTATCAGCAACACTCACCAACCCAGGATAATGCTCATCTCCACAAGCGGTTACTCTGGTCACCTCACCGGCCTACTCAACCTTCAGGCAAGCACTGCGTACTGAGCCCTCTGGACATCTTAAACCTCAGAGCTCTCAAGACCTGAACAGGACACCGTCCGGTCATCGTTACGGACTTATTATGAAGATTGGATGACTACCCAGCGACTGAAAGATGCCCAAAGAGCAACCAACGAAAAGTGTTGAGTACCACACCAAGCCAAGTCGTTCTCGATGACACGTAGAAGCTCGTCTCGGTGAGAAGGGGCGGGAGTAGTTGACCGGTTGCATATGATCCAGTAGAGAGATGGTGCGTTGTCCCTGTTTCGTCTTTTTTTTTCTTTTTTTCTTTCGTTCTCTCGTTCTTTTTTCCCCATTTTTTTTCCCTTGCCAATTGGACCTCATCGTCTTTTTTCTCTAGTAGACCAGCGATTGAGGCGTATTCTGCCAACTTGACGGCCCACATCGACTGTCTTTAACTCGCCGTCTTTCTCAAGGCTCAAGATACCAATACCAACGGAAGATACCAGAATGAGCTTAAGCAATGTCCAAGCAATCATCGTCCTCGCTGGCCTGAAGCTTTAACACATTCCGGGTTCATGACTAGTGGGATGGCTTGGAAGACTGGCAACAGGACAGTTGGAAAACAGAAAGATATACTTTGTCCTCCCAAGCAAGCAATGAAACCGGTGCTGGACGTTGGCTCCCGTCGCACTCTGGCCTGACAGGCAGTCATTTCTGGCGGTCAGTGTATCTTAACCTGAAATCGCGTCGGCTAGAGTATGTGTTCTTGTTCCGTTCGTCCGTTCTGTACTCATAGGTTCTTTTCCCTCTTTTCCCTCTTTCTTTAATTCTACCTCTCGTCCACTTCTTTGCAGAGTTTAGCGAGCGCCGATCCTATACTTGTATCTTGTGGTCCCGGGTCGTTATATCCTTTTTTTGATGACACGACACTCAGAAAGACCAATGTCAACTCCGACGACAGCGGTCTTCGTCGTCGGTCAAGAACGAAAAGGAGAACGCAGGTACGCGTCATTTTTTCAAAGCATCACTCGTCACTCTCTCATGCTCATGTGTTCTTCATAGCTGTAGTCGAGGCCAAGACTAGGACGGCGTGGTCGACGAGGATAGGGCTAGGATAGGAATAGGGTCCGTTGCGGGTGCATAGAAGTGTAAAGATGAAGAGGTGGAATGAGATTGAGATGAGGTGAGACGGTCCGTCGGTCGACCATTCTTCTTTCTCCTTTTCGTTTTGGCACCTGCTGAAACTTGGTTTTTTTCCCCTTCATTTTACAGTCTATCCTTCATACTTGGCACGAGTAATGTGAAGATTTCTCAAGCCCGGGCACATTGCTACCTCTCTAATACAATGCTCTGGTGTACTCAGACCTTCAAGTTACACACCTAATACTGAATCAAGACTTTACCGCCCCCTGCTCGCCGTGGTCCCTATACCCAGCAGTGGGGTAGACCATAGCCTTGGAGCAGAAGACTGCAAGAAGTTAATAGGTCTGAATAGGGTCGGCGTTGGTTTCGGCGTCGACGTCGACATTGACGAAGGGCTTCTGTGTAATGTTTTGTTGCCTGCGAGCCCAAAATGTTGATGGATTTCGTGATGTGTTCTCATTTCTCATCTACTAGTACGTGTTCTACGGTCATACCAATGCCATCTCCATTCTACAGTCGCTGCTCTCTTTTCCTGAGAAAGAGTACTCTGATTGACTCGGGCTGGGTCCAGTAAAAAAATCACTTGTCTTGTTTGTGGAGAAAGTGAAGGTTCTTCTCCTCATGTGGCTATTCTAGCTCAGGTCACCGACATGCTCAGCCCTCAGACAAGCAAGCGCTGCGTGCCTAGTGTTCCGGAAACCTTATACTTCAGAACTCAGTCATACTCCAGAGTTTGGACAGGATGCCATAGTCGTGGGCACACAGTTTCTCGGATAGTCATTAGACGACGCGAGAACGCGCTCATCAACATGCAGTATTGGTTTAGGTCAAGAAAGACACATAGAGCGGCATCTTGCTGTGAAAGAGAAGAAGTGTTTGGCCAATTGTTCGCACGTCTGGTGTGTTGTCCTCCATTCTCGTTCTGTATTCCCTTATCCTTTTTTCCTGAAAATTGATTCTTATCGACGATTTTCCTCGTACCTTCAGGGTCAGCGGATGAGGTGTAGTCTACCAACCAACGTCAACGATATTCTCAAGACTAACGTCAGCCAGCCTATCATGTGGACGTTGTGAATTAGTGGAAGCACTTCCATATCTCATATCAAGCTCACGGTCTGGACTTCCGTCTCTAAATAGGTGAAACAGCCCTACGTGAACCTTTCTTCCATCCTTCCTTCCCCTCACCTTCCTTGTCCCTTCCAGCCTTGTACTCAAATGCCTGTACGATCTCCTCCGACTGCCAACGAAGTTGACATGGCCACTAGAGCCACAATAACTGGATTGAAGAAAATGTCTCTGGATTGTTGTCTCGTTGGAAGCGTTGCTTGTTCTGCGTATGGGATGTCAAGGACTCCAGCTGTGAGTTTTGTGAAGTCCAACTCGCTTCTACACGTCTTATTCGTATCTCATATCTCTCATCACCAACAGGACGTCGATATGCTCGTCTTAACCACTCCTACATCTTACACGGGCTCCTCCCCATCCGAAGCAGAACTCCAGCGGACTCAAGAAGTACTTAAAAACAAACTCATAGAGCTAGACTCTAGGTTCTATACCGTCGCATCCAAAGATCCCTACGCGACGTACCGCGTCCTCTGGTTCAGAATTCCAAGTCCTACTTCCACTTCTTCTCTCACTTCGTCTTCGTATGCAGCCTACAGCTCCCTGTACAGTCTCAGATCCAGAGACAGAAGTTGTAAAGTCGACTTACTTCTTCCGGGGGTTATGAATATTCCTTTCGTACCGAAGGAGAGTATTTATAGGACACCTTCGACTACCAGAAGTTCCTCAGCGAACTTGGACCCACTCCCTTTAATGCCTTTCCTCCCTCTCCTCCTCCTCAAACTCCAAGCCTGGCAAGACCACGGCGAATCTCCCAAATCCTGGATGAGGGAAAAGCAACCCATAGATGTACGGGATATTACGCAGCTTTTGGAGATCGCTGTGACGAAGTACTGTCCTAAACCGTCGAGCTCCGGCTCTAAACACTCGGAGGCGGAGGGCCAGGGGAGTCGGTTGAAGACGACGTTATTAGAAAAAGAGTCAACCTGGCTACCCGATTCGTTCATCCGAGCAGGCAAAACGAGGGTGAAGAAATTCGTTGGGTCGTATCCGAGCACGAAGGCTCAGTGGAAGATGATTGGGTTTGATGTTGACCGTGATCGGAGTGATGTGCCAGTGCGAGCGCCAGCACCACCGTTAGTGTCACGGTCGGTCCCTTTGGCATCGACCGTGACCCCGACAACGCGACTTGCATCGGGAAGTCGGTCAGCAGCAGTTGGATCAAGAAGACGAACACAGGTGGATGGAATGGTCAAGATGGAGAGTTTGATGAGGTCGTTGGAGCTTTAATGGTTGTTGTCAATGTAAGCGTAGTGTTAGTTGTGATTTGGTTATGCTTTCGAGCTCTCTGTTGGTGCTCTGTAAAGTAGTGCAGTTTGAGCAATGTACCGACGATATCGATACATACATTTAATTTATCGCCGGATTCTCAAAATCCCCACGCGCATTCCTTTCTTCCTTGACCACTCTTCTATCTTGCTGCCACCACTGCTGCTGCTCCTCTTCCCTCTCTTGCGAACTCCACGCTTGAGGAAAGTGTAGGCCAGGTATGTTATCTCTGCCATAAGTATGTAAAACTGTGTTCTAAACTTCTTTTACATACAGGTCGATTATGTCCATGACTGACTCGGTTGGTTTCGGATCGTAGAGCTATGATGTCGTGTCTTTTTTGCGAAGAAGTGAAGATCAGAAAAAAAGAGAGGAAAGGGCAAGAGCAGTGGTGAAATGTACGTCGTACGTCGTACGGACGGACTCTTCAACGTGCTGGGATGGTACGTCAGTTACTTCGACCTCGTCATCTTCATCTACCTGTGTATCGTCAGTCTGGATCCTCGAGACTATACAATCGCATACTATCAATTACTACACCTACATTCACTGACACCCCCTCACATCCAAGCGGACTCTCAAGTACATACACGGTGTACACCCACACCCATAGACATTCATAGATATACCCTCAAACAACAGTGAGCATTGTTATCTTTCTTGGCATTTCATGAATCATTTGTTCTCGGCCAAATTTCCGTCAGATGCATCTTCAACAAGAGTACTTGACACCCTTCTTATCTGGCTCTTGCTGTAGCAGTATTAGGGAAGTTTTGGTGAAGGATGCCACCGGCGTTTCTTCGACCCACTTCGAAACCGCCTTGTATGCATTATCAATGATGAATTCAGTTGCTCCTTCGGGATCATAGAGAGCACCAAAACCTATCAAGAGTTCGCTGAAAGCGGGTATGTGTTATTTCATTGGCACGAGTCAAGCTGCAAGAAATTGCTTGACTAATTAAGCGCCAGTTTCCTTATTTTTCCTTCCTGTTATCTGTAAGGGTCATTAGGGTCCGACCCCGTCAACTTGGTTTTCCTCTGAATCTCAGTTCCTCTAGACATTCATCCAAGTTTTGACCGCCCTTCGTTAAAACTCCATTTTCGTTCTCTTCAAGTTCTAGAAACTTTTTTCAATACTCCTCAGGCAGCTGGTTCCATCATTCGTCCATACAATGCTTATATAGACTTGCGGGATGCTTTTGGTCCAGCGCTACGTGCATTATATCGACTTGAACTCCACTACATTTAAATCTCTGCCATGAATCTTGTTGGTATGGACACCATCTTGAGAACATACCAACAGCCAACCAACAGCACCAGCTTGAAAGTGCTTATAAGGCTGAGGTACACTGATATCCACTCAAATCCCGATTAACAGTAACAAGCCCCTCCCTCGTCCGTCGTTCCTCTCGTTCCTCTTCTTTCTCGTTATCCTTCTCTCGTTGCTGCCGGACTTTCTGCCAGAGAAGGCTGAGAAAGATGAACCAACGCTCAACCAGCTTTTTTACCCGAGTTCTTTTTTCATATAGTACGCTACTATTGACGGTTGTATTGTCTGGTGAGTGCGCTCTCTTGTATTTTCATAGATGAATTCGTGTTTACACCAACTCTTTTGCGATTTTGTTCACTACATAGCACGTGGCCAGAGTCTTACAATTCTCGAGTACGGTCCCGATACCGTTGAATTCGATATATTCGGACTCGGAGACGTAACACTCATCCCAGTTGGTACAGCAACTGATGGAGGGGAGACCACATTCCAACTTGATCAAACGTTCACTGCCACACTCAGCAGAGAGCCGATTCAAACTGAAGCGATCCATGTTTCAGGTGAGAAAGACAACCAACTTCCTTCTGCCACTGAGTTCTAATCCTGATGATTTTTTGAACCAAATTCAATTAATTACAATATCACCAGGTGATTTAGTTGCATCTGCTGCTGGATTCGAGCTGAAGTATACAAATATCATCTCTGTTTTTGTTCCTGGAGCCGTCCCTGAACATATTAATGGTCAATTTGGGTGCTCGAGCGAGGAAGGGGGAGGAGGATCTGGGGGATGCACAATGTCTGAACATTTGGTCGATGAAGGACTAGCTATCACCACAGATTTTACGCCCGCGATAACCGGACCAGTCGCAACTACACATGTACTTGCAGTTGAGGGCGAACCAACGGCGACTATGACGGCACCATCGGGTGACTCGTACGTCCATTTCCGTGATTTAAAGGATGTAAAAGGTCTTCATGCCCACTTACTACTAGTAGGAATTCTGGATTCTTCGCAAATAGAGCAGCTGTCATCGGAACTTTCTCAGCTGTTGGCATTGTGGTCATTGGTGCCATCGTCTTTCTTCTGCTCTCCAGACATTGCCGCAAAGTTGGGAAAAGATCTTTGAAAAACGGGAATCCTTCCTCACCAATGGAAATCGTTCCAGACAGTGAGGTCGGTGTTCGACCCTTTGATCTCAAATATTACCCTCTTGACGTATCGTCACGGTCCATTCACGAGAGTTCTGGACATAGCTCCACATCCTTCAGACCCTTTGATCTGAAATATGAACAACCTACAGTAGAGTCCGCTGGTCAGGATATACCATCATTTGTGCGACCTCTGCAACCCAACTCTGCCACTGACAGTGGACCTCAGAATGTTGAGCCGTCGCCATTGCCACTAAACAGTCGGTATTCCAGTCATTCAACTATTCAAACTACGACAACGCAAACTGTTCGTCAGATGCATCTTCAGCAAGAAGCCGACGATCTCCGTCAGCAAATGCGAGAGCTACAGCAATCAATGAACACAGGTGTACAGGGACTGCAATTGGCTATGACCAGGATGATGGCTCATATTCAGGCGTTGGAGGGTCAGGTAAATTCGGATTGGGCGAGAGGGCTGACGGATGAGCCTCCACCGATGTATGCGCCAGCTGATTCGAGGACTCCGAATACATGTGAGTACTCCCAACCAACCGTTGATGTAGTTTGATGGTAAACTTAGTACTTTTCGAAGGAAATTTCAGGGAACAGATGGATCCCGGTTAATTTACTTACTCGTGTATTGCGTCGTCGCCATTTCAAACCTGTCCACTGTTTATCGTTGGAGTTGCGTTGGAGTAGCCAGAGGCTGCTCCTGAATGGATATGCCACAGAGAACCGATGTGGATAAGACTGAGTACTACTGTAAATACCCCGGGAAATGCCGCATAGACTGCCTAAACAGGAGGAGGGATCCATCTGGAAAGTGTACAATCACTACATAGACCTATATAGTGGCTATAGGCCGGCTAGGTCTGATAGCTAATCCCCCTTCTACCTAGCACTTGATAGATGGGGGCCAAATATATAGCATTGTTCTATGAGCGCTAGGCGAGCTATGCGAGGACCCGGACTACAAAGCCATGTGGGTTTCTTCTATCCTGAAACACTGTCTAAAAGGACTCATCCAAAGATTCCAAACCCGATATCTCAGGGAAATGTTGGTACGTACCTGAAATCAAGATTGCATGAAGCTCTGTCGCGTCAGGGACGCAAGCGTCGGTCAGTCCGGTGCCCGCCGCTTCACGATTACAGGCGTCGGTATCGGCAAATCTGATGCACGCCATCGTTCAGGTAAATCTGGAAATATTATTGGCTAAGAGGCCTCATTCAGCTTTAGCTAGGATATACAGTATACCGGATGATTGTAAGGAACGACAATAGGTAGATACAAGAAGGATCATGTTAAAACGAGTGGTAGTGTAAGTAGAACTTCGAAAGATATATGAATTGATCACCGCAACAAATTCAAATCTGCAACAGTGCGCTGTCGGCAGCAAAATCATCAGCCGTGAAATTAGCTGCAGGAGCCCCCGAAGCAGCATGTTCCTGGGCAGTAATTCCAGTCAAAGCTCTACAACCAGTAAGCAGCTGTGCCATGCTGGGATGATAGTAGAGGCACATACCTTCCATTCATGTAAAGCTGCTTGCGTCGAGTCTCAGACTCATTATTTCCGGAAGTGATACTGTATGTGTCCCAACGCTGAAGGCAGGCGAGATGAGAGTCGTATCTGGAAGAATAAATGTCCATGGAAAACTTTCCCGGCTTTTGCATCCCGTCCTGCCATTCGTCGATACAAAACTCGATCTGAAAAATATCAGAAAACATTAGTTAAGAGCTACATTTTGAAGAAATAGAACTCACTGCAGTGAGGATCAGAGCCAGTGCCGGAATTGGAATTATCTGCTCAGGGAAGAACCCTTCACGGATGCCTTCTGACTTTAGGCCTTTGTTGAACCACACGCCATTGACGACACAATCAATGATAGGAGAGCCGAAGTAAACCTTTGCTTCCCCAATAGCCGGGTTGCGATTCTGAACAAGAACCGTAAGTCACGAATGCACCGAGAAACCAAGATATCAAACCTTAAATATAAATGAATGTTCCTTAGACTTCAACTCTACTACCAGCGCACGATTGATGTTCTGGTTCTCAATGGTGTGAGGTGTCACAAATCGAAAGGCTGGGCCATGTGGAGCTCCAATAAAACCCCGCGCAATGTCCTTGATCTCACCCCGATATTGCGCAAGTTGTTGCTTGATCTGACAAACAATGACCAAAAGTTAAATCAGTAAATTTGCACAATAAAACAAAACTCACGATATTGAGCTCGACCTCGGTAGGCTGGGCAGCCTGGTCAGAGTAATTGCACCGGTCAATGAGAAAATTGAGAGCAAGTTGCCAAGCTCCGAGGGCCATAGCATCAGCCTGCTCAGATTTCTCCTTCACCCAAGGTGTGCGATGCAACATGAGGTGCCGAAAAAAAACAAACGCAATGTCAAGAAGCCTTTGCCGGGCTGAAGTGAGTAACTTCATCGCATCCTTAACCTTGACCTTCTTCTTCGCTGGCTCGTTGCCACCGTCAGTGATGACAACATCTCCAGAAGGATCATCGTCGCTGTCTGGAGGTCCTTTATCCTGCGCCTTGCGCTTGAGCAAAGGTGTAGATACCTGTTTAAATATTCACCAAGTGAACCACTAGACTATCAAACCCTAAGTACTCACCTCGTTCTCTTTGTCTGCTACTTCATCGGCAGTGAATAAGGACGAAAAGTCAGGTGTGACGGAATGACTTTGATAAACTAATCGTCGACCACAATGAACACGTGCTGGACCAGGAGTACCATGCATAGAAGTTGGTGTAGAGGCTGGTGTAGGGGCCAGCGCTAACACATTAGAAGCTGGTTTAGGAGTCGGAGTCAGCCCATTTGCGTTGACGCGACGTAAAGGCATCCGTTGGGTGGGTGTAGCACTAGTCATGATGACTGGCTGAGAATTGATCTGCAAGATTTGTGATGAGATTGACAAATGGAAGAAAAAGGTAAAAGAATGAACTCACGTCACTGGAAATCTCTGACACGTTGGCTACAGTATCGGCAGTATCGGTGTCTTGACCGCAATCCTCGATTGGGCTGGATAGGCTGGAGATAGTACTAGAAGCAGGCAGCAAGGTAGTGTCATCGTGACTGTTACTGAGCTGGTCACTGTTGTCGGCGTGGGTGTTTTGATCATCTCCGTTGAAAGATAACAAAGTCTCTGCAGTGGCAATTACGTTCAACAGTCAAGAGGATAGAGAACAAGACAACATACCCATGTCTGGCTGAGCCATGTGAGACTGGAGCAGATTGAGCATGTCAGGGTTTGCTAACAGCGCCTGAGCTAAAGCGGCTGTATTGAGCTGCAGGCCATTTGAGAGACTATCGCTGAGAGGTGCATTCATTGACATGGCTGGATGCTGACGAGCCTGCTTATTGTGGGCAAGTGTGGCGGCTCGACGTTTTGCGGTCTCTGCATTTTTAGCAAGTTCTTGTTCTGAAAAGTATCTCAACAGTCTGTGAAGACAACGAAAGAAGAAAGAACATACGATGAGTGAGAAGGCGGCCTGTTGGCTGAGCAGCACGCTGGCCACGGCCTTGCACTGGTACTTGCTCTTGGGCGAAATCAGCTGCACTGAAGTCCATGAGACAGAAAAGAGAGTAAAGCAAAGAAAGAGGGAGAAAAGAAAGAAAATGTGGGATCCAAATTCGGCCGAGCTTTTTTCAGGTTATCCAGCAGGTGTCCAGGCACATTTTCCTGATGGCAAGGGTCACGAAACAGGTTAGCCTGGGATGGTTAAGTACCAAGGTCCAAGGGCCGGTATACAGACTTACCATTTCCAGTTCAGACTCCGTTTACCCTTCTTCAGACTTCTTCCATGTCCGTCTTCCAGTGCGAGTATTGCCTTCAGCAGAAATGGACAAACGAGAGCTCCCTACAGCATCATATCAGTATGACTCCTTCATGCCGAACAAAACGAGATGAAAAAAGAAAAGCTGCCCTCCATACAGCAATGTCCACGCCTCGCCTGCTCGTACCTTATACATCAACAAATCATTTCCAAACCAACGAAGTTGCCGGTTTCAAAACTGATGCAGTCATTCCAATGGACATCGACATGCTTACAGACTTACCAACTAATGCGCCTGAGAACGACATTGACGCAGAACCTCCTTCAACACGGATAGCTTGGGTTGAAGATTTGGTTGAAGAAGAACAACATGCAGGATACTCACGATCATTTTCTAATGCTGGTGGTGTATATCCTGGACAGCACCGTACCACTTTCGAGAAAATTCGGGATGATCAGATCTTAAAGGGATATGAAATTCTGGGACCGTTTCGAGACGATGACGAATGGCAGTTTGCAAAATGGATCATCAAAAATGTTGGCCATAATGCAGCTGATGAGCTCCTACGAATGCCAATGGTAAGTTTTACTACCTAGTCATTTGAGGGAAGGCTCACCACTTGTCATATGTAGATTTCCAGTTGTGCCAAACCATCGTTTCATAACAAGAAGGAATTTCTAGAAGCCATTGATGGTTTGCCAGGCGGCGTTAGCTGGAATCTAGAAGAGGTCACTATGACTGGAAGTCGGATTGACAATGACGGACAGCCTCTCACCGAAACTCTCGAGCTATGGTACCGAGACCCCATGGAATGCATAGCTGAGCTCATGGGCAATCCGATGTTCTGCAATGTTATGAAGTATGCACCGGAGAAATTGTTTCTGGATTTGGGTCAGGAAATAGAGGTAGTGAACGAGATGTGGACAGGGTCATGGTGGTGGGACAGACAGGTAAGATATCAGAACTGTTTCAAAAGTCAAACACGAGTACTCACTACTTGCCAAACTTAGTCCGAAGTTCCAGACGGTGCTACTATTTCCCCAATTATCCTGTCGTCAGACAAAACTCAGTTATCACAATTTCGGGGAGACAAGAGCGCTTGGCCAGTTTACCTTACCATTGGGAACATTTCCAAAGAAGTTCGTCGAGAGCCATCTTCCTATGCAACCGTCCTCCTTGGATATCTTCCCATTGGCAAATTCAACTGTTACGCAGACTCGGAACGGCAGTTTGCAAGATATCGTCTCTTCCATCACTGTATGGGTATCATCATTCAGTCTATAGCAGATGCAGAGATGGATGGCGTACCAATGACATGTGCAGATGGCCTTCAACAACACGTCTATCCCATCATCGCTGCCTATGTTGCAGACTACCCAGAGCAGTGCCTTGTTGGTTGCTGTATGGAAAGTCGATGCCCTATTTGCACAGTGGATGCGACTGAGCGTGGCTCCTCGTCTTCGTACGACTGGCGTACCGCAACTGGCATCCTACAAATGATAAATACCAGGTCAACCAACATACAAGCTGGAAAAGCAGACAGTACCGAATTCCAGACCAGGTGGAAAGCGCTTGGTGTCCGCTATATTCCCCAGCCATTCTGGTCAAAACTCCATCGCAGTGATATTCTCCATGGCTTTACTCCAGACCTACTCCATCAGTTGCACAAAGGAGTCTTCAAGGACCATCTCGTTAGCTGGTGTATGGTGGTATTGGGAGACAGTGAGATTGATGCGCGTTTTTCATCAATGCCCGAACATCCTGGATTACGGAGGTTCAAGGAAGGGATATCGAAGGTTAAACAATGGACAGGTCATGAGCACAAGGCTATGGAGAAAGTGTTTGTTGGCTTGATGGCAGATGCTGTCGCTGACGCGCGTGTTCTCAGGAGTGTCAAGGCAGTCGTTGACTTCATTTTCTTTTCCTCGTTACATACCCATACCAACAAAACCCTCAACGCACTTCAAAACGCCCTTCAATCCTTCCACAACAACAAGCATGTCTTCATTGACCTTGAAGCTCGCAACCCTGCCCACTTCAACATTCCCAAAATTCACGCTATGCAACACTACGTCGATTTAATCCGCATGTTTGGCAGCGCGGATGGGTTCAACACCGAGTCTCCGGAACGACTCCATATCGACTACGCAAAGGATGCATATCGTGCTTCCAACAAGAAGGACTACACTATCCAGATGACGCGCTGGCTTTCTCGGCAAGAGGCGGTGGACCGATTTTCCATGTATTTGCGGTTCTGTCGGGATGGAAGTTACAGGCCGAGTGATAGTTATGGTGATGGTACTGATGGCGAGAGGAATGACGAGGAGATCGATGATCTTGGTGCGCAACCAATGGATACTCATAATGTTACTCAGATTATCCAGTCAGTTGCAGAGCCAGGCCATGCTGTCGGCCGCGTCCGTTATCCGTCTAGTCCTCCCAAAGCTCTTCGTCAAACGCCAGCTGAGAAGCTTATGGTGACTCAGAACGCAAGTCGCTTTCTTCACGCTCTACAAACTTTCCTTCAGAAACACTCCTGTCCAATTGTCCCTACCGCACTTGACCGATACGATCTGTACAAGCAGGTTTCGGTCCGACTGCCCACTATTCCGTACGCCAGCAAAAACGATTTAGTCAACATTATCCGCTCTGCCCCACCCGTCCCTGCACGTGGGAGACGTCCCGCACAGCCCGCCCATCTCGACTTTGCACTTGTACGCACTGGAGAAGTTAATCCAGTGACAGACAGAACTGTTCTACAAGGTACTTGTTATTTTGTGATCTAAGCCTCCATTTCCTTGCTAATGAATCAAATTTAGGTCTTCGTGTCGCCTTAGTACGCGTTATTTTCGAGCTGCCCGCTGTGTTTACAACCCGAGTGAAAGATTGGCGTCGGCAGCCCCTGGCATACGTTGAGTGGATGACTCCTTTTGGACGAACCGATCCGGAAACAGGCCTACACGTTCTTTCAAAATCGACGCGAATGCATCAGCCCTATGGAGAAATCATTGGTGTGGATCGTTTGGTACGGAATTGTCACTTGATTCCAAAGTTTGGGTGCGCAAAACCTCCAGCTTGGACATCTGAGAACGTTGTAGACTTATGTACAACTTTCTATTTCAACTCATATCGTGACTTGCACCTGTTCTGTACCTTCAACGCAAATATAGCTCACTGTATCTGACTTCGCCTCGAACATCAAACTCTCCGCAAAGGAATCTGTGATTTAGCTCAGGGTTTCGTCGGTAAAACGACTCCATCCTCAGCGTCCAAACAAGCAATCTGACCATTTCAACAGGGATGCGAAGAATTGCATCGGTAAATTTTTGACTATGGGTACTATGTACCTTATTTCTCTAGCCGGTTCTACATAGGACTACATAGAAGTACGTCTCTATCTAGAGCTATGTAGACGGACCACTTCTATGACAGGTGGGGAGCGTTTCCAGATGTCCCTACTCCATCGTTCTCGATAGTAGCGTTGCAACTTGCTGCAGCCTGCGGCGCCAGGGGTGTGGGTTGAAGACGTTATTAGAAGGAGTCGATCTGGCTACCTGAATCATTCATCCGAGCAGAAAAAATGAAGGAGAAGAAATTCGTTGGGTTGTATCCGAGTACGAAGGCTCAGTGGGAGATCATTGGGTTTGATGTTGACCGTGACCGCGGTGATGCGGTGCGAGCGCCAGTGTCGCGGTCAGTCCCATTGGCAGCGACAGCATCGACGGTGACGCCGGCAACGCGATTTGCATCGGGAAGTCGGTCAGCAGCAGCAGTTTGATCAGGAAGACGAAGACAGGAGAGTTTGATGAGGCCGTTGCCAGTTGGAGCTTTAGTGGTTGTTGTCAATGTTAGCGTAGTGCAAGTTGTGCTTTGGTTACGCATCGAGTTCTCTGTTGGTACTCTGTATAGTGCAGTTTGAGCAATGTACTGCTGTCAACGATATCGACACATGCAATAATGCCAGATTTTCAAAATCCCCACGCGCCTTCCTTCCTTTCTTCCTTGACCACTCTTCTACCACTGCTCCTCCTCCTCTCCGCTCTCTTGCGAACTCGATGCTTTAGTAAAGTGAAGGGTGTGTTGTCTCTGCCATAAGTATGCAAAACTGTGTTCTAAACTTCTTTTACATATAGGCCCATTAGGTCCATGACTGACTCGGTTGGTTTAGGTGCAATGACTTGTCTTTTTTGCTAAGAAGTGAAGATCGGACAAAAAAAAAGAGAGAGGAAAGGGCAATAGTAGTGGTGATAAGTCCGTCATACGGCGTACGGACGGATTTAGCGTGCTGGGATGGTATGTCAGCTACTTCGACCTCGTCATCCTTGTCCTATTGACTTTTTCCCTTCAGGTCGACGAAGGTGTATTTTACTCTGCATACAGCGTACAAGATACTTGGGTCCTCCACCGTAGAATGCAATGGATCCGATTGCGTTTTCTGTCCATCTTTCCTCCGTGCAACCGTTCTTCGACTCGCACCAGCGTCCGTCTCAAACTTCTCGATTCTTGCTTGATTCTCAAGGACAACCTCGGGGCTGCGCTCGTCTTCTTCAATGGGCTCTTCGGTTGCGTCTTCAAGCCTTTTCGTTACGGTCCAAGGGCGTTCTAGGAAGAGCTGCGACAAAGCCAACGCTGCAAGCCCACACACATCAAGCACAACGCCGAAGTCATGTCTTGCCAGCTGTTTCTCGCTATTATTGTCCTTGTCGCTGCTGGCTGCCAGAGTATGTCTCCGTCTTTTCCTTCGTCCTTCCCGTAGTCATCATCGATTTGTTGTCGATTTGTTTTCTTTTTTTCTTCTTGTCTTCTTGTCTTCTGCCGATTAGCAAGCTCATCGTAGTGTTTTATTCTTCTAAGTACTCTATGTCCTTCACATAGGGTATGTCAGACCTGAAACCCCGCTAGGCCAGGGCCAATCTCGTTCTTCGTGGTGGCCTTTTCTCTCAAAGCTTAAAGTACCTTAATTCCTTCATTACCTCGATATTTATACATAAAGCCCAGTAAGTACCAAGTACAACAAATGTAGCCCAATTAAAATAAATAAATAATACGCTAGCCTAGCTCCACTCGTAAAGGACGTGACATGAGATCGTATCGCAGACAGCACAAGGAGGTCAAATCACAAGACACCAACAAAGAAGGCGTTCATAGCTTGGATGTTGACAGGGTCAAATTTGACTCCTGCCTTGGAAAGCGACTGGCAAAAGTCCTTGTCTTCAATCTTGACAACCTTTCCAGGTGATTGAAGGTCGAGGACATTGATCACACCTGCGTTTGGTGCCATGACATACGCGAAGCTAATATCGATGGGCCGTCAGTCGACCTTAACCAGTGGAACAAATGCAAAACACTCACTCCTTATCCCCAATCGTCGCAATCTCCAAATCAATAGTGGCACTATTCTCAATCAGCTTCGTCTGCCCAACCACACTCGCCTTCAAATCATCCGCAACAGCAATTTCCGTTAGCGTAGCCGTTCCCTTATCCGTAACATAAAAGTTTCCCGTCACAGGTGAAAACTCTGCCCACGAAATACCGTTCTGACCGTCAATCGGTAACGGGGTATTCGATGCTTTGCTTTTAACCTGGTTATCATCAAACTTGAAAACATTGACACCAAGAGCCGCGTCTGTGATAACCAAAGCAGGGATATCCTTACTCTTTCCGATGTTGCTCAATCCGGAAAGGAGACCACCATCTGAAGGTGTGTTTTTGACAAAGTCGGGTGAGAGAGAGCCGTCTTCGTTGACATCCCAGCTGGCGACGAATCCGGGGTTTCCTTTAACGGAGACGAGGAGACGTTGGCCATCATCGGTGAAGACGACTTGGGATGCAGTGTTTATTGGAGCAGAGGGGGGAGTGGTTTGGTCAAGATTTAGGGAACGGATGGTGTTCGGTACGGGAGTGAGGCCGAGTTTGGGATCAGAGGTGTAACAGCTGTGTTCAACGACGTTACAAACAATAGTGAGCAAGTCAAATCCTCATACAGTTGTGGGACGAGAGCTTACCTGATACCATTGACAGCACCGGTGTTCACTACGCAAACTTGACCAGACTTTTTGCTCACAGTAAGACTGATAGGGAATTCTCCACCTGATGAAATAGGGAATCCAGCCATTGTGGGGTTGATAGGATCATTGGGGTCGATATTGAACATCGAAACGGTGCTTGAACCAGCGTTGGCGATGAAGATGGAGTTTCCAGAGACCTATAGGTTCAAGATAGTAAGTAAGGACTCGAACGCACGTAGTCGAAAAGAGAATCAAACGATGATTAAAATGAACGAACCTTTACAGATGCTTGAGAACCCAATGGATCAACATCGACAGGGTCAGTAACCTCTTTTGAACCGACTCCACCGATTGGAAGAACACCGGTGAAGGTCTGCGCATCATACATCAAGTAAGTAGGTGCTCTTTCAGAAAAGAACTGATAAGCACATACCAGAGTTCCATCATTATTAATTCCATGGATGACAAGGTTACTTCCGTCAGGTTCGTTCGTCATGACTGCGAAGATAAGGTAGGATAGCAGTCAGTAAAATTTACTGAGTATGATTCTCCAAACAGACGCAGATAAAACTCACAATACAGTGCACCAGGGAAATTTCCATTTCCTCCGTTAGCCGTATCGTTCGCGCAGTGTGGGTTCAACTGTGCCATAGTATTATTGGAGTTGGAATTGGAGGAGTGGTCCATGTTCATGACGTTGTTGTTCGAATTCGAATTCGAACTTCCCATACCGGCCATATCCTGGGGTTGGTATTGAGGCATAGGCCAGGTACGTCTCAGGTTGATCGGCTTTGCAGAAACAGAAGCCAGAGCGGTAAGGGCAAGAGAGGCGGAGGCGGAGGCGGAGAACTTCATATTGATATTTGGGAGGATGGAGGGTCAAAAAAGAAAGAAAGAAAGAAAGAAAGAAAAGGAGTGGAGGCGAGACTAGCGCTGAAGAAGATGAAAAGGGTGAGCACGGCTCACGGGCGAATGAAAGAAAGAAATCGAGGTAAAGGAAAAGAAAGAGGGGGTAAGAGTTGAGGAACCTTGGGTTGGATCGATACCTTCCGGAGGTTCACTAGACTTTATACCTATCCTATCGGCTCTCTACGGCGATATGTAGATATGTCTGGATCATGATACGATGATTCAGAATATTCCGCAGACTGGCACTGTGTATCATCGCCAGGGACTAGAGCATGAGGTATACCGTATACAGCTAGGTTTCAACTTCCGGTTTGAAGTTCAGAATCAGTTCCTTCCCCACTCTTCGACCGAAAGGCAGTGCAAACTTGGTCTTGGCATGAAAGATTGATAGTAATTTATTGTACTGTGGTTGGTTGGTTGGGTGTGGCGATGAGAAGTTGGAAGTAGCAAGTTACCAATTGCGGTAAAAGATTGACGGAATCAGAAAGTCTTGGCGGGGGTAATATATTCAGTTTTACCGTCTGCTCGTTGGATGAGTAGACAAGTCCTAGGCTACGGTTGGGATTCAACGTACTGGGTACATCAGAGATCTTCGGAGTCTCTGACACTTGATTGGTGTTTCCGAGGCCTAGGAACCGTTATTTAAACCTTGTTTGGCACAGGGAAAATGCCCATTACACTGGCACTTCCGCATAAACTTTGCACATCAGCAGAAACTGCACTCCGAGTACTGGAAGGGATGCATCGGGAATCAAGACTTGTGCCGTATAAGAGCAACACACCAGAACATTTCTTGGGAGCCTGCTCGTCTTGATAAGAATATTTGCACATCGGTATGTATCTGTCGGACATCTTTGCATTAAGGTCACAGTAGTATTGACACGCACTTATCGACGACGACGGCATCGGAAGCTATAGTGACAGCTAGTATCCGAAATCCGCAATCAATTCGTCTCCTTAGTGTCCCGCTGAGCTGGGACCCATACACATCTGCTTTGCCTCCCGGAGTGGAGACTAAAGCGAAACAGTACTCTGGAAGACATCTCCAAAGAAGCGGACTTCGCTATAGAGGCTCATTCAATCAGTATTCTCTTCGTCAAAGGCGACTTCTACTTACTTCGAGAAAGGTCGTCAAGGCTTTGTGCGCACTCTTTCACATCTACGAATCAACCGAATTAATCCGTTTTTCGTGTGAGTTACTAAAGGACAGACAACGAGGAGAATTGTTGGGTCGGTATCTTACATCGTAGCAGCTTGTCATACCAATGAACTGAACAGATCATACCGAGGTACTGGGACGTTGCCCGTCCATCTAGCAGTAGAATCCGTTAGAGATACATAGCACATGCGCCTGGACAGCATATACATCTTTTACTCAAAGCAACGCGTCGTCGGTACGGCGCCGCAGTAAAGGGGGGAAGTGTGCTACCTTGGACATGGGAGTGATGGTCCAGAACACCGGTACTATTACGCCTCTACAGCGTCGCTGGTACCTGATACCTGATGTGAGTGAGACCAATATCTGGCAAAGGGTCAATTAAATAGATTGTTATCCTATGTAGGATGAAACAAGATGGACCGTCCAACATGGACGAAGAAGCGCCGTGTCATAGATCGTCAGTCAGTTACTCATCATCAGCGCCTATTCCGACTCTGCCCAGTCGCACCCCCAGGTCCAGCAGCAGCTCCTCTCCTCATTTCCTCCTCATCCAATCCGGCTTCTGCCAAAATCTTCTCGACTTCTTCAAGAATTGGTTTGTATGCCGCTGCAGAGAAAGAGTCAGACATTGATCAAAGAAGCAGGGCAGAAAGTGTAGCATAGACATACCATAGCGCTCTTCAGCAAGCTTGAAAGCTTCCCTCTTCAACTGCTTGCCCTTGTTATCGCTTGTATCATGCGCCTTCTGGGTCCAGTACTCGCCTATGAAAGTGTCACGAAAGGAGACGGTACACCAGATCAGTCAACCAATGTCGCCGATAGAAAAACCAGACATACGTGAACGCGCATAAAACATCGCAAGGGTCTCTCCAGGCAAAGGTGTACTAATAACATCTTCTGGAGACCGAGCTGCGTCTCTGGCGACGCCCATAAAGGCAGCAGCTTGGCTGCGAAGGTTGACCTGGGCATATGAGTCAGTCAAATTTGTACGTCCAGTCGGTCTGGGTCAAACATACCTCAACATTCTCTACGTCTTCTTTTTCCGTGTCCTCGTCCCCGTCATCCTCTTCAGAGATAGGCTCTTTCTTCGCTACTCTTTCCTCTTCGTCTTCGTCGCCCATTGTAGACCCGTCATCTTCGTCATCGTCCTCTTCATCGTCATCGTCATCGTCGTCTTCATCGCTACTACTCTCCACGTCACCATCTGGAATGACAATCCCACTCTCCTTGAGACAAACGAACCGGTCCATCTTGTCGAGCTGAATGGAGTAGAAGTCGTCAAGAGTGTATTCACGAGAACCTTTCTCATAGATGCCGCCGTAGCTATGATGTGAAGGTCTTGTGAGTGTCATAAAGATCAGAATGTTTGATGAGACGTACATGAACAAACTGTTTCTCAAAACTGCCAGCATAGCATTGTACCTTGGGAGCGGGGTCGTGAGGATGGGGTCATCTGGGTCAATGTCTTCCCCAGCTCTCGAAGCTGCCGCAGCTTTGATTTGGAGTTCCGCCAAAGATATAGTTCTGACTTTTGAGACGAGCTTGCCCAACTCTCTTTCCTTCCCTAAGTCGTCCTACTCATCCAGGGGTAGTGTCAATCTCAGATAAAATGCAAGAAGCAATAAGATGACTAACCTCATCATCGTTTCCATCGTCGTCACTATCACCCGCAATATCTTCGCTACCAATGACAGTCTCGGTACCGTCTGTGGTCTCAGTCCCGTCCAAAGTTTCCATGTCATCCAACTCTTCGTCTCTTCGGTAAGATGGCAGTGTCGTGACCCCTGGCCCAGCCTTAGCTTTCTGTCTGTCCCATTTAGGACCCTTCTTGACCTTCTTCCCCTTTTTGAGCGTCAGAGATACCCATCTTCCTTTCCCAGACCACTGATACCCGTTCCTGTGACTCAAGAGGTCAGTATACCAGCCAAGAACCTCAGGAATCGCAGACACTATAGTGGTACGTACAAATCGTTCCAAAAGACGCTCTCTAACGTTTCCTCATTCGTATCCTCATCAGTAACCCCACCAAACATCACTCCCATACTCTTAGCAGCCCATGCAGTCATAGTGCATCCAGAACGTAGAGCAGGAGCGTATGCAGTTGATGGGCGTTTACGACGTTCCCATTTGATGGAGAGAGGGTCCTTTTTGCCCGGGCCAGAACGAGCAGATTTGAGGCCTTTGGATTTGGCCCAAGCAGCGCTGGAGGAAGGAGGACCGGGACCGGCTTCGGTTTCGTCGGGTTCTTGGAGGGACATTCTGGTGAGTATCATGATGAGCAAGGAGGGGGGCTATAGAACCACGTTGAAGACTCACTTCAGTAGCCAGGTATCTTCCAACATCACGCCGATTGGTCTCTTGCCCTTGATGTATTCTTTGCAATAGCCGCCGTAGAGGGTGATGCCTTCTGGTGTGGAAAGGAAAGAGAAACCTGAACGGGGTCTAGAAAATGGGAGAAAGGTATCAACGCAAGATAGAACATAAAAAAGGTGGATGACTCACGAAGGTTTCAGCTCGTTTTCCTTGAACTCAACCAGACGCCAATTGTATTCTTGAGTGTCAAAAATCCACAGGTCGTTGAGATATCTTGCTGTCGGAATGCATCAGCAGACTGGGATTACGACAGGAACACAAAACACCTACTCGTCATACCGGGGTCAAAAAACCCTCCAAATAGAACAACATAATGCTTCCACATCGCCATCCTATGTCCCGACCTCGCAGTGGGCCTAATTTTGGTGTCGATACGGTCCCAGGAGTGTGTCGGTATGTCGAAGACCCAAAAGTCACGATAGTGATGGAATGTTGTTTGGTGGAGTGAAGAGAATTCGCCGCCTGAAGAAGGGAGTCACTGCAAGCAGCGACTCATATTTTGCGAAGACGTCTAGACTGGACTTTTCCGTGACATGCCCTCGTTATACGTCAGACTATGCGATAAACAGACCCGTCTGGTAGTAAGAGACGTCACAGAAATTGCGTCCCAGTCTGGTGTCTTCGCAAAATATTCGTAGCTGCAAGCAATGACAAACATCAGAAATGGTAGCCATCATCGACAGACGACGTTTTCATACCAAATAGAAATATCTTTCCGCCTCCAGCTGCGGTAGCAGCGACTGCATGTGCTGAACGAGGTCCCGGACATGTCGGTGAAATGAATTTGCGCCATTCGTCCTGGAGAACGTGCACAGTCAGCAAAAGTAACGGAGCGAGCTAAGGGGAGTCTGACCCACCTTTTCCGGCGCGTATCTGAATGTATCGTTGTACTGCAAATGTGTTGAGTGTATGGCCGACTTGAAGGTAAAACTTGAAAAAACTCGACCCAGTCCCTCGCTGCAATCTTAGTCAGGATGACAGACAATCATGAACAGTTGTCTTTCATATTGCGCTGGTCGACTGTCATCCTAGTCCCGAGTGCGAGCGAGTGGTTCGAGTCTGCTGGTGGACCATAAGAACCAAATAAGAACATACAAAATACTACAAGACACGGTCAGTATACAGCCTACCCCATTAGAAGGCATACACACCGCTTTCCCGTCCTCGCTAAAAAAACTCTCCACCGATACACCACAAATGATTCCCGTTTGGACACGCAGTCAACGTAGCATTTGCTCGTCTGCTCGGTGGTCCTTCAACTAATTCTTCGGTTACTTTGTGGGCTTCTTCCCATTCTACTCGCATCTAGGTTTGTCTGTTAAGAGAACACCCTTGAGTGGGAAACTTAAGAATGCTGCTCACCTTCTCCAAAATGCTCTCCAGATCCTGATCGTCATCTTCCACATCCTTGCTCTTCGAGCCTTTCTTCTTTTCCTTCTTCTCTACTTTCTGCGCTGCCTTTGCCCTTTTGGCAGCTTTCGCGGTGGCTTTTGACGCTGCTGCGGTCTTTTTCTTGCCCATGGGCTACGAGGAGCTCGAGAGGGGGTGACGGGATGATATAGGCGATGATATCAACCTGCCGTGTAATCTATCTATCTATTTGATTTGTGATCAGTCAAAAAAACTTGCCAGTGTGGCTGTGTTTGTCAAAAGCCTCTCAACCATGGATATGGACGCGAAGGCAACTATCAGGTATACATACATACATACATAGTACATGGTAGATAGAGAGTAAAAGTACAGAATTCCGTGAGTAGACGTACTTAACAAAAAGGAAAAGAAACTCGTGTATTGAAGTGTCCAAGATCAAAAAAACAATCAAACTACTGCAGGTTTTGAAGGATGTAAGCAAAATGGAAAAGTGATACACAGCGAAAAAATCTTCATCAGAGCATATAGCCCGCCCTCTGCTGTATCAAAGAGTCAGCCGACGGCCACACCTCATCGGTCTGAATGGCCACATGGTGGTCCTCCACGTCAAATATGATAGCTTGGGGCTGCCACCTACGATCATTGGGGACGAGGTCCCGAGGAACGTTAAACGCAATCCGTTTAAGGTTCCTCATGGAGGGAAACGACGCGAGAGTTTCACAAAATACACGACAAGCTGCGGGTACTGCGTGCTCGGACCCCAAGGAACGAATGAGACTGTTTATGACAAAGTCTCCGAGGTAGAAAGACCAAGCTAAGGGGAAGGACTTTGCGAGAAGCTCGGTGATGTCGGACATGTCCAGGACCTTGGGGATGTCAAAGGGTGTGTATCTATCAGTTGTTATAAACTTATTATATTCGATGTGTATTGACTCACTGGATACTGATCGTCTTCTGAATCAAACCTAATGTCCAGCTTGAGATCAAGCACTCGAGGAAAAGCGTTCGCCAATGCATTCATAGCATCAGGAAGCTCCTCAGGGACAGTGACGGAGAACGCAAGACTCGCGAATTCGATATGCCATTCCGAGCCTGAACCTCTTCCATGTTGGCGAACAGCGACTGAACCATCAAGCTCACAACAATATTTCGAAGGAATAGCCGCGAGGCTTTTCGCAGTCCATGGGAGATTCTCCTGCACAAATGTAGATATCGATTTGGAATACCAGACGTGTACCATATCGAGCAATGGGTGTCTAGCCATGAAATCCTCAAACTCTTGATGGGAAAGAATAATCCTCCAATTATTGACCTTGCAAAGTCCTGGGAAGGTCAGAGTGTGCATGTCACTCAGACAGAGGGATACTCCTTCGAAATGTAGACCTGCTTCGAGGAGGAGGGATAGGACTTGGAGAGGAAGTACTCGCATATGTGCGATGACGTCAAGGCAGAGGACTCGACTGAGGGATACAGGGGGTGAGGCAGTGGACGCCCCGGTAAATCCTAGCTGACTGGGACTGTTTAAGACAGCGCGGAGCTTCGGATTTGGATGCTCGTGGATAGCATCGAAGAGTGGTAAAGTGAAAGCTTTCCATGGGTTTAAGTGGAACACGAACGGGAGTTCCAGACGCTCTAGCCCTGGACAAGCCTGGACAATATCGATGAGGAAAGGAACTAGTAGTTCACACTTGATTCCCACGTAAGTGGTAGACCTAGTCGTAATCTTGACATGTCTAGTATCCAAAAGACCAGTGATTAGCAGAATCATGGAAAAAATCCGGGCAAAGTCAAACCTTATCATAGACGCCAAATGTACATTATTCTTGAAAGCCTCTTGAAAATCCAATATTTCCTCTGGATCTATGGGAGCCTGCATCCGCCTATCCGGTCTTCTACAGAAGAAAAAATGAACATGGCGAAAAAGTATAGGGAGGGAAATCCTCCGAAGTCGTCTATCCACTCGAGAAAGCCCATCCAGTGCACCGGGGACTACTCGAGTTTCTGGTTCCAAATACTGTCCGTCAGGTATGTTAATGTTTTCCTGCTCTTCGGTCATCCTGATTCTCAGGAATATTTGCGATCCGACACAGTGCTCTGCGATTTGTTCTAGGAGTTCATCCGGTAGAAGATCGAGTTGAGATGAGGATCGGGGTCTAGATGAAGCAGGGGCCTTTGAGTAGCTAGGGTGGTTTCTGGGAACCGACATGGAGGAAGGAGAGAAAGAGCGAGTGCTTTACGTAAACTCGACATACTTATGGTCGATCACGCCACCTGACGCCAATAGGGCCGTACTAAGGACGCGACGTCGCGAATCCGGCTTCAGGTATCTCAAATCACGATTTATCGCGCTGTACCCTTTACATTTAATTGAGAAAGACACTTGATTATCACTGCGTCTAAAAACTATAGCTTTGCTAATCGGGATCTAGCATCGAATTCTACCCAGAAAATAAGTATTCGAATGGCTTCACGTATCATGACCGAGTGACTTACCTTGAGCAAACTGAAGCTTCGTCTCAGCTACGAAACCCTTCTCCCCTAAAATTACCTTGAGGGGCGGTCCGGTTGAATGTGCCGCCAACGCAGCTTTATTAGCATACTCCTCCTGCGAAAGCTCTAGGTGAGACCTTACTCTAATTATAAGCCGAGAGTCAAGGAAAGACTCACGAAGACGATATACGTTCCAGTAGGTTTTCCATTCTTATCAACTACACGAGTAGTGCGATATGTGAGCTAGTATAGACTCGGTGAGCTCCAAATTGCTGCAAACATGAAATTAGGTTGATATTTGAGATAAGTACTCACAGTTCCGGGTTCTTTGGACTTGGCCCACTCCTGAGCGCTGCTTATCAATTCTTCAAAGCGCGCTTCCTGAAGAGATGATGGATAAGTAAGCTAGCATATTTACAGCACCAAATATGATCTCACTTTGCCCGGGTTTATCTTCAACGCCGCGACAATGACGACCTTTTCTGTCTTTCTTTGATTTTTGTACGCATAAGTAAGGCTGGAAAAGGGACCTAGTGTCGCAAATTTGAGATACTCACGGAGCACCAGCCATGTTGACAGTACGTAACGGACCCGGGGTTCTGTGGAAGCGCCTACCCGACAGTTGATTGGGAGAAGGGACCGCAATAGAAAGATGACGAGGCCCTTTTAAAGGGTTTGGACTTCACAGATGTGGCTATGCTACGGTCACTTCTCGTTGCCGGTGCCGGTTTTCTCGCCCCTATTCGCGGGCAAGCCTGGATGGTCAGTGTTTTTTGTCAAATTTCCCTCTATTAGCCATGACCGATTGCGAGTGAGCGAGGGCTCGTACATAAATACAAGTGTTGGTAGTAATAGTCCAACAATAGTGTGTGTTACCAAAAGAGGGTGGGATGGGTAGGCAGAAGAAAAAATGCGTAGACGCTCGGGGTCAAAGATGAACTGAAGAATAACGGATGATGAAGGACGATAAATGAAATGATAAATGGATGTCTGGGAGAAGGGTATCGAATGAGGTTCTCTTGCTATTTGGGGGAGGCCTCCGAAGGTGCAAGCACCTTCATCCTTACAATCTATGATCAGTTCCGCGAACATTTGGGGGCCCTGCAAGTCCCGTGGCCTTTAGCGCACTGTGCAGCACGGAAATCTTGCTGGGATTCGGAGTCAGATTGAAAATTGGAAATGAGGCTACGTTCCGCCATCATCTCGAAACGTTATCCGAAGTAAAACTGTCGCATCCAGCGCAGTTTCGACCCGATCCCGCTGGTTCTTCGTATATATTCTCTCCTAGTGCACTCCTGCTGTACTCTCAACTTTGGTGGATATCAACGGGTTATCTGCTTGGCAACGTCGTCAACAGCGACGAGCTCAGCTCTTCCCTCCCTTTTCAGCGCGTGGCACAGCCACTTTAATTATTCCCACGTACTTTGACGCTCCCCAGTGCCGTCCGCTATTCCACCGCTGCGAGACCATTCTGATTACGAGCAGACGTCACGTCAAGCCTGTGTAGATTTAGCCTGACCTGTGCTCGGTTATAGCCTCTTTGCGTACATACACGTCAAATAAAACTACATCTCTTCTCTGCAACCCCCGTGTACCGCGTGAACTGCATCGGATCCCCTCCTCGCTCGCTACCAGTATTCAGATTTGCAAATGAACTGGTATGGATTGTCTTTGAATACACGTATGTGGGTATCACCATGCGTGGAGGCAGCTTTCAGGCTGATGCCTTCCATACCGTATTCGCCCCTCACTATTCCTCCAAGGCAGCGAAAGCCGAGAAAACTGCCCACGCCGTACTTCACATTGAATCGATGATTGGGATCCTTCCACCTAACGAAGGACGGATCCTGTATACAGGCTGTATTGATCCCCACCTGACGTACGGGTGCGAGGCTAGTCTTGATACTAGCTCCGAATTGGTCAAACAATTGGAGCATGTTCAACTGAGCTTCTTCAAGAGACTTCTCGGCCTCTCGAAGAACGCTACCAATGTGGTCGTATTCTCGGAAACAGGCATCACCCCAATTGCTTACCGACGTGCAGAGCTTGCCTTACGCTACCTAGCTTATGCTCTACAGTGCCCGCCGAGTTCTTATACCTACTGTGCCATACGAGAGTCTATCGCAATGGCAGAAAGGGGCAACGATTTATGGTTTTCGGACTTACGGCGCGTACTAATCAAGAGTCTTCCTCCATCGGCACCAATCCTGTCTGTGGAAGAAATCCTCATTCCAGAGAAATTGATGGACTTCCAAACCAGGGTGAACAAATGCCTATCACACAAGATAGAGGAAGCGCTAGGTAAAGCGTTCCGAAAAACAAATCTACTACAATTTCGGAAGGAACCCAGTAGCGATGGACACAGTACAACCTACAAGACTATGTGTATGTGTCAATACCTGAAGGATGTCAAGAATCCACAACACAGGAAGGCACTTACAAAAGTCTTATGCAGTGACTCTCACCTCGCTATTGAACGTCTTTGATGGAGTGACCACCATAGAAGGATACTACCAGCTGAAGAGCGAGTATATCGATTTTGCCTTGTCCACCTTGAAACGCCGGAACATGCACTATTGGAATGCAGCCATGAGCCCCTCAGAGAACTAAGGAATGATTTTCTTACCTGGTTCTATGCGGCCTCTCCTCGTAATTTCTATAGCGCTCACGCTGACATCGTAGCACTTTTATGCTGCCATCGTCTCGTGGAAACCTGCTTTCTCTATAACGGCAAAATTTGTACACAATGTACTCAATGTATATGATGGTACACCTCTATTTGTTCCTGTCCTCTATAGACGTTAGGTTACACTTCCTTAATGTACTTGTTTTTTCGTTTCATACTGCTACTGGTAACTTTACGGTACTTGCCTGTATCCTCTGCGGTGGTGGAATTTAGGGCGGATCGACGACGGACCTATGAACCGCCAGCTCGTCTTCCTTGAGTCCCATCATCCCGGGAACAATGATGTACTTAGACCTACATCGGGACGCTTCCCGGACCCCGGCGTATCAGTTTTTGGTCCCAGCCCGGGTAATAGACTCCTCCTCCTCCTCCGCCACTGAGTCAGAGCCATTAGTCAAGCTGGCGGATGCATGCGTCAGATAAGCTATTAGTCAGCAGACCTTTAAAAGGCGTGACGGATTTATTTTTGCTTCATCCGCAAGGGACTCTCGTACCATCATTCAAGACATGCTCCTTGAAAACGACCAAATCGTCAAGGCTTTCAATGCCCTTCCTCGTAAACCCAATCTTCCCTTGGGCCAGGACAATCAATGGCACTTCGACCTACGTTTCATTTCCATCGAACCTCCTTCTCATATGCTGTTCCTCTACCAGGTAGACAGCAGCTACGCCCACGTCGAGCGTCTTCCTGTAGGCAGTTCAGCTTCTGAAAGTGGCATTGCTTTCTTCCCAGAGACGGGAAAAGAAGCCGCTCCCGAGATGGCCAAGGCCATTATGCACAGTTTCAACACCGGTCTCGGAAGCGCTCGGTTCCAGAGCAAGACATCTGCTATTCCTGCTCCATGGAAATTGACTACCGAGGACGCAAATTTAGCTCGCGCAGTTGGAGAGGAGCTCAAGCGTATCGGGGTCGTTCATCAGGAACTCTGGAATATCCAAGTCGCTCCGAGGAGCACCCTCGCTGCTGCCGAGAGTACTTTCAAGAAGCTGTACACGACAATCAAACAATCCATCGGGATCAAAGAGCCAGCTCTTCAGGCTTTCCAGACTCCTGGTTCCATCGTCTTCCTGAAGCCTCAGGACTATATGAAGATCACTACTCCCGGAGACGAGTTTTCCAAAGCTGTTGCGTACGCAAATAACTTGCGCAATGCTAAACTTGCCGAGACCAATTTCGACGCGGACCAGTTGATGAAGGAGATCGAGACCCTTACTCGCCTTGTCAAGACCAAGAAGCTCGATGATGTTAGAGCTGAGGCAGATGGAGGGAATGGGATGTCTGCGATTGACTACGCTTCGAGGTGAGTCTTATTTCATATCGTATCCGGAGCTTTTCACTAAGGCCTTCCTTTTTCTTCAGGGTCCATAATGCCATTGGATGTACTCCCGAAAGAGCCAAGATCCGCGAATACCTCATCAAAGCGATCCAGAGTTCCACTTCCAATAATGTAACCAAATCTATCGCTCACGCCCTCCTCATCGATTGGTACACCCAAGCCTTCAACCCCAACGTTGGTATGCCTATCCGTTATCTCTTCTCCGCTTGTCACCACGCCGATCAGGCGATCATCCTCGCTGGAGGCAAAGCTGCTCCTGCTGTGTTGATGTTCGGCACGCAGGTCATGAGACACTCAGCAGAGAATAAAGGAGTTTTTCAGTTGTATTGCCAGTACAAGAACGTTTGGGATGCTATCGAGAAGAGGGACAAGGAGGTTCAGCAGGAGAGGAACGAAGCTCAGAAAAAGAGGATGGCGAAGCCGAATCGGTATAGGTGCGCGAATGTGGGTTGTCTTGTGCAGAGTAACTCGGGGAAGATGTTGGCGCAGTGTGAGTGTTTTTCTTCGTGTCTATAGTGTGTCTCGATGCTGAGAGTTTTATTTTAGGCTCTGGTAAATGTGACCCGGACAAGAAGCCGTCCTATTGTTCCAAAGAGTGTCGTACGTCTCTCATTCTATGTAATGCTCCATTCTTGTTGCTAATAAACCTTTTCCATCTGATCAATGTCGTTATCGTCACAGAGAAAGCTGTAAGTGTTCTCCTGTTTCTTCAACACTACATTTGATGATCATATGCGCACTCTAGGACTGGCCGAACCACAAACCCTTTTGTAAACCAGGTCAGCCTTGCTCCGTCATCGATCCCAGCCCTGATTATGGGATGGGAAAGCCTTCTACTTCTCGTCGTGGAGGTGGCGGTGGTACTGGCGCCGCTCTCAGCATCCCAATTCAGAAACCCGATGGGAGCACGATGTTGTTTTCCTCTTCTACGATGAGCGCGGAGTATCTGAAGGAGGTGAAGCAGCATTTGGAAGCGAAGCTTGATTTGGGAGATGAGCTGGACGAACAACCTGATGACGAGAGTGATGACGAGAGCGAAGAGAATTAGTGTTATGTCATGACTCGGAATCGTGCAACCTCCTTCTCCGTTGCTTCGAGCCAGTACTTGCTTACAGTGATCCACTCTACACAACACATGATCTTTGCCTTCTGCGTTCTCTATGTACTAATAAACCATAACCGTCAGTAGGACATGCCTGAGTTTGGCGCTAATGCAACCCTGACCGCTTCTGACAACTGCAGCTACCTGCAAGATCTGTGGGCAAAGCTCTTGATGAACTTCTCTTAGGGATTTTCGATCCTTCATTTCATTGATCTAGACAGGCCCTAATTGCCTGGTTTCGTGTCTTCCCTGTTTTATTGTGCCAGGTGCCTCTGTACGAGATTGACTGTACAAAATCCCTAGTATATAGATAATCATATATAACACCAAATTCCCATCCATTCAGAGTCTTCAAGAGAACAGCTCCGGATAAAAGGCTGACATTTCATCTCTAAACTGTTGCTGTCTTGTTTTCTTGAATGTCTTCTTTCCTCCTTGCCCAGCCATCGTTTGACGGAGAAGGGCACCTTGAGGATCGAAATCAATGTAATCGGTCTAGTCACACGCAGTAGAAAGTCAGAAAAAAGCACCCGTTAGTAGTAGTTTTAAGAGTCTAGACTTACTGATTTAAAAGTGATGCTTTCGAGCGCTCCGTTTGCATCGAGTTTCTCTTGCATACCCGCGAGGAAGATGTTGTTAGGGTTAATGTCCGAATACCTGTGTCTGATCAGAAAATCTTGGATGGAGCATTACAAAACGAGCAACGTACAGCATCCCCTGTTCAAGATACCTGACTGAAGCATCGATATGGCCATGCAGAGCACCTGTCAGGATATGTTTTTTCCGAGTCGTATCCGGTTCATGCGCCATCCACGTCGCAAGTGAGCTATAGCCTAGGGCGTTCATATCCACCAGGATCAACCAGTTACGGTTATTCTGGTCAGGGCCCCAGTTTATAAACTGCCGCGCCTAGAAGTGAAGTCTCAATAAAGGTGAGTGAAGAAATTATTGGAAGTGACTGACGATTTGATTCCTTTGCGCCTCATGACTTGGATCCCAAGTCGGCCTCGATATGATCGTTTTTGCAACCGCATTATATTTCACGCCATCCTGACCCAGGAATTCGGGGCTCACTGTGTAGACTGCACCTGTGGTGCCTGCAGCCAACTTGGTCAATGTATAAGCTGTACCGCCAAAATTGGCGATGTATGTTTCTGGGGGGTCTTGGTCTGGGGGAAATCGTTTGTCAAGCACGGTTGAATCCGAGCCATTGCTAGTGGATTCGATAGGGCTTAGCCGTCGCACGCTGGAGAATAAGCCATGAGATACGGTCTTACTATTGAACGGACGAATGCTCGTTTTCACTTACACATGAGGTAATGCTCCTACAGTGTATGCTAGAGATAGCAAAGCGACGAGGATTCGACTGCTTGAGAACTTCATGATAACGACCTGAGGTTGATATCGCTTCCGGAGCGAGTTTAGAGTGAGCAGATGAGGTGAGTGTAGTTGAGAGAAAAGGCCAGCTGTTTCTCTGAAGTTTACAGCAGGGTATCGAGCAGTATTTATACCTCACTAGCACCGACTCTGTGGCATATTAGCTCATACAGCTCTGCGCTACGAAGGGAAAGCAACTCCGAGACTAGACAAGAAAGACGACATGCAGTATTCTCGAGTCTATCAGCCTCTGCGTCGCCAGTTACCGTTACGATGGACAAGCGTTGTGCGATTCAAGTGCGACGTATTGGTGACAGAAATCTCACTATTGAAAGATAGTCTGTGTACTAACGGACAATGTGGCGTCGAGGCTTCAATTCGAATTTGAGGCCCTTACAAAGCTGACAACAAAATCAATTATATTCGGCTTTCAGAGGACTCATGAGCATGCACTATTCTCGAAGGTACCAGCCTCTACTTACTCACGACGTATACTCACACCCGATAATGTATGTATCCGACGGCATTTTTCCGTCGGGGAAGGGAAATCGCTCGAGGCTGAGCGTCGAGCCGACAAGATAACTATCGATATCATGACACCTTTATCTATCAAGTAATCCTACTTAGAAGTTTCATGGTCCGACTTGCTGCCTATGTCCTGTTTCCAGCCAGTGTTCATCGATATCATTTTTCTCCTAGGTCTTACGAGATGGTTGGCAGAAATTGCAACGTACCGATTGCATGAAGAACGAATTGAGACCTTTCATTGCCACCCGCAAAGCTTCATCTGAAATCGAGACTGTTCAAGATTCGTATCGCAGACCGGGCTCTCGACCTGCTCAAGACTACATTCACCGTTATTTCCCGATTACTGTCAGTCGATACCTTCCAGGACGACGGTCAGTGAGGAAATGGTCCAATTTGACTGCCGGGTTACCGGGTTTTTTTTGGTTGCCGACAGAACTCCTCGAATTTGGGCACCTCTGTATGTCTCGTTCCTTTGCACTTGTAGAGTAGATCTGTACATTAGGATATTGAAATACAAAGATATTGTTGAACTAGAACGAATACATACGAAATTTTGACGAAAGGACTTTTGTAATGTTCCTCGAAATATTAGGTTGTGGGAACGTTGTATGGCTGTGAACTTGAGGGGTTGTTTTGGTTGTACAACCGACAACCGCGCACAACTTTTGGACAGTTTCCTGATCAGTACCTATGTCCTGTTTTCAGCCAGTGTTCATCGATACCATTTTTCTCTCAGGTCTTACGAAGTGGTTGGCAGAAATTGCAACGCATCAATTCCATGAAGAATGAATTGAGACCTTTCATTGCCACCCGCAAAGCTTCATCTGAAATCGAGACTTTTCAAGATTCGTATCGCAGACCGGGCTCTCGACCTGCTCAAGACTACATTCACAGTTATTTCCCGATCACTGTCAGTCGATACCATCCAGGACGACGGCCAGTGAGACTCAGACTTTGTTCGAACGTATTCGTGCAGTAGGGGCCATTAAAATGTAATACAAACCTACGTTTGTATTACTTGGGCTAGGACCAAGAACTGAATGCCCTTTGGCGTGTATCTATCCATCTATCTCCTATATTCTTGGCCCGACGTGGCCCATTGTAGGATCCGGCGGGAGTGTACGATGATTCCGACAGCCGTCAACGTGAGTACGTATATTCGACCTTGCCTCGCAGCAACGGTTCTCGACTCATCTATTAGTACGTGTCACATTCAAGGCTATAGTACCAGTGCACAACGAAACCTTTTAGAAATTCTAGCGTCAAGTCTCTGGCAGTTCAGCACGAGACCGTTCAGGAGCATGGCTAAATTTTTCGGATGACCACCCCCGTATACCGCGGCCAAAAAGGCCCACTCACTGCCTACTAGTTGTTATAGTAACTTGTCTGGAGGTGCTAGCTCGTCTCTGGACATATAAAAGGCATCCCAGAGAACGCCATTTCCTCAGAGTCGTGCTGGTCACTTTCTCTCGTCTATCACTTCATCGAGCCACATCGTCTTTAATCTCCAAGCCCAGTCTTCACTTGAACGAGCATGATGTTCCATAATTTCATCGTGAAAGTGACGGTTGCTCTGATCGCCTTGTCAATCTCATCGAACGCGCTGCCAGCACCTGCGTAAGTACTACTATTTCCCTAGTTTGTCTCAGTCGGGCTCGGAGTTGATCCTTCTACCACGTACAGGACTACAAGGTAAAATTGTTCTTGATAAACAGTGACTGGATCCCCTTTTGAATACTAAAAATTTCATGTTCAGTGCCGCATCATCCAGAACATCCTCCTCAACCAGTTTAAGCAAGAGCACTACATCGTAAGTATCCCAGTTTGATTGCTTATTTGAGCTCGAGAAAAGCTAAGCGCGTTCAACAGAACAAGTTCTACTTCACCAGGGTGAATTACCCTCAGTATTCAATTTATCCCTCTATACTCACGTCCGGTTCAGTTCTAGTAGTACTACGTCGACGTCAAACGGTACTGGTACTACAAGCATTACTAAGAGTGCTGGGGGTTCAGCTGAGACGTAAGTGAAGTCACTTGTAGTACCATGTCTTCTATACAGCTGATTTTCGTCATATAACAGCGGAACTGTCACTGGTAGTTCGAGTTTTGGAAGTAACATCGCAACGTGAGTCTTCAAAATTGGAAGCCATGCCGATAGAGTCCAAATTCAATGCATCTCACTTTACCAGCAAAACCTACGCCACCACAGTAACGAAAGCTACGTCTACAGCAAACACGACTGAGCTCAAAGAATATCAGGAGGAGATGAGCGAGTTGTTTGCGAAGAACTTGACAAACTCTGGCAATTCTACGCAATCTGGAGGTGGAAATAATGGTACTAGTACGGGGGTAGGCTCTTCCGGAACGAACAGTACTACGACTGGAACACTTCCGTCCCGCAATTCTACCAGCAGCACCCAGACCACGACGACAACTGCTACATCTGGAAGGGGTACGGGGACTGGTACAACTAGTTCTACGAGTGTAACTAGAAATGGTACAGGTACCACTACAAGTACATCCAGACAAGCTACCGGCACTACTAGTACGACTACCTCGTCGAGGAGCACGAGTTCTAGCTCGTCGAAGAAAGCTACTACGTCAACCAGTGGCAGGGCCAGCAAGCGCACTGACCTTCCCGGGATGGATATGTAGTATCAAGGACGAGTCCAGTAGAGTTAGATATTGCAGATGTACTTACACCGTCCTTGGCCTCAATCCAAATATAGCACAAGCAGTGCGTTCCTAGCCGCCAATTGATGCAACGTCCAGTCAACGCCGATGACTTCCAATTTCGTCGTCGAAGTCTCCATCAGATAACTTTCGAAGATCGTGGTTCCCGCCCGTCAAGGCGACCATTAAAAGCATTAAGTAAACCGCTTCGATTATCCGGCTCTGCTCATGGCCAGTTTTCCTCTATTCTCTACTTGTCCTTCTCTATCTCGTCTCGTCCTGAATCGGATGCCCTTGGGCGCGTCTTTTCCATTGCCAAGTAGCACGGAACGCCGAGTGGAAGGACTTCCCGCCACTCGGGTTCTTCGGAGTTCGGTGTTTATATTGTCGCCACGTGAAACTGTCGTCACCAGGAAGCACTGGCAGCTTCGATCGCGCACCCCATCGCTCAAGCTATAAAGTATGGACGGTATATTTCTTCCACTCTTTTGTTTTCTTCTCCCACCATCTCCTCTTTCTCTCTACCACCATGAAGGTCGCCATTGTCGGTTCTGGTGTCTCTGGCCTTGCAGCTACTTGGGTATGTCTTCAGGGGCTATCTAGCACACGAGTGACAACAACTGAGACAGCGTGCAGCTCCTGAACGAACATAGCGACCACGAAGTACATCTTTACGAAGCAGACGACAGGCCGGGAGGACATGCCAATACAGTGCGATTTTACCCTGACAAGGAGTCGAAGAAAGGCATCGATGTTGATACGTGCGTATATCCCGACTATATGTGCATATATACACCATTTAACGCGTCTTTTGCTTCGATAGTGGATTTGTACGTTTGAGTATACATATTTCTCTTGGAAACGCGGTCTTACAGAGCTTTACAGATCGTTTTCAACCCCTCAACTTACCCAAACTTTCTACGCTTCCTCAAGCTGCATCCTAAAATCCCGATTGCACAGACAGAGATGACATTCAGCATCTCTCGCAACCAGGGAGACTTTGAATGGAAAGGCGACACTCTCTTTACCGTCTTCTGTCAACCTCGGCGCGTCCTGGACCCAGGAATGTGGAGGATGATTTACGACATCCTACGTTTCAATGCATCTGCAAAGCGGTTGATTATGCGCTGGAAGGCTCAGGAAGGCAATAGAGAAAGTCGAGACGGCGAGGATGTAGTCATCGCGGACTACCTAGAGCGCGAGGGGTATTCTCGAGAGTTTCAAAACAATTATCTTATCGTGAGTTTTCACTCCATTCTCCACATTGTGTCCATATACATTCCTTCGCTTGTATGCCGCATATATACGCGCCTTCTGACACATTTTGAATGCTATTACGCCGCTGGTACCTTTCTGACGGTTTTCATCCTATTCTCCAGCCAATGACAGCTGCAATATGGTCAACACCCCCTACGAAGACCGCATTATCGTTCCCATTTCGAACTCTGGTCCAATTCATGCACAATCATCACC
Organism: Tetrapyrgos nigripes; assembly: GCA_013368315.1. Classification (NCBI taxonomy): domain Eukaryota; kingdom Fungi; phylum Basidiomycota; class Agaricomycetes; order Agaricales; family Campanellaceae; genus Tetrapyrgos; species Tetrapyrgos nigripes. Next base: position 47,622 of record JAACJM010000353.1, read on the forward strand.
TGCTACAACTCACTGGTAAACCGTCCTGGTTGACGATACCAGGTGGATCAGGACAATACGTCAACGAAATTCTCAAGAAACTTCCAAAAACCCAGCTACACCTTAGCACCCCCATTTCCTCGCTCACAACCTTGGAGGGCTCGGGTACGGGGTCTACCAAAGTATTCTTAACGACCGGTTCGGGCAAGTCGGAGACGTTTGATCATGTCATTATGGCGTGTCACTCTGACGAAACGCTGAAGATCCTCAAGGCTGGTGGACTCTCACGAACTGTCGCGATCGAGCCGGATGCAGATGCGGAGCACGCCAGTGTGGTGACTTCAAATAATTCGGAATCTACTTCATCCTCCCGGTCGTCTTCGCCGTTGCCTTCCCTGTCCTCTGACTCTGATTCCGTCTCCACAGCATTTGATGACGATTCTGGAGTAGATGTCAGTAGCAAATTGAAACGAGGACCAGGCACCGGGTTGGGTACTGAGGATCCTAATAGTAGTGTTGTTGGAGGAATCACGCCAGAGGAAGAGGAGATTTTGTCGATTTTTCAGTGGAATCGGAACGAGTGTGTGTTGCATAATGATCCTAGGCTGATGCCAAAGCGGAGGATGGCGTGGGGTTGTTGGAATTATTTGGGGGTTCCAACTGAGGATGGAAGTGAAATGGATCGTGTCTGCCTGTAGGTCATGTTTTCTTCAAGTTTTCTTACTTCCTGGACCTGTACATTATTGACGTCTGCCATTCTTCTCTGCTGCGATATCTGTTCGTTAGGACATGTGAGTAAATTTCGTCCTTCCGCGTTCCTTAATGTCTCTGCTGTCTCCAGGTGGTTCTAATTCACGCTTCCTTCCCACTATCTCCATCTCTTTCCCCGTCGGCGTTTTCATAGATGGAATGAATGACCTCCAACATATATCGCTAAAGGAGTACGGGCCTGTCTTGGTTACTCTGAATGCGCCTCCCGAATTGCAGCCGTTGAAGAACACGGTGAGAGGAAGATGGAAGTACGACCATCCTGTATTGGATCAAGAGGTAAGGAGTCCATTGGACATTCATTACATTTTCTTTTCTAATATCGTCCTTGACACATTACCTGACTGACATTTCATTTCATTTCGCTTCGTTTTTTCTTCCAGGCTGTCAGAGCCCAAAAATCTCATGCCTCGTATACAAGGAACTCGATCCATCTCATACGCTGGAGCGTATCTCAATTATGGGTTCCACGAGGATGGGTTCTCGTCTGGACTTTTGGCTGCGACCAGGTTTGCGCCCAAGTTGATGGAGGGGTCCAGAGGAACAGGTATCAGGATGCCTTTCAAAATCGAGTTTAGTGAGGGCAATCAATTGGGCGAGGCTCTGATGAAGGAGGACTCTCGAGCGAAGAATAAGAATAGGACAAAGGATGTTTCGGCGAGAGTGCTTGCGAAGAAGTCGAGGAATTTAGATGAGGACGATGACGATGAGGAAGCATCAAGTTATTTGAGTCAGGGGATGGTATCGGCCCAGGTATGGAGGAGGTTGATCAAGATGCTGGACGAGTGGAGCGTGTTGGTGTTGGCGTATGGGTTTGATGTGTTTGAAGCGAGTGGGATGAGGGTCGTTGTTGGGTATGTGTTGGGGATGATGTTGATGTGGATTGGGTGGGTTATGGAGAGTTTGGGGGTTTGGGAGATGGTGGGGTGTTGACGCAGCCGGTGAGGCTTTCTTGGGACTATTTTTTCTTTAATGCAGGGTTTACGGTTCGCTCTACGATATCCGCTTTGTCTTCCATTCAGAGCATATTGTATCGCTTTGGGTATACGGACATTTTCATTTTTGTCTTCAAGTTCCCTATACCCTGTTCGCGCAGTGTTACAGCTACATGGTTATGCATAAATAGATAGTGTTACAAGCTACCAGGACGATATGTAAATATGTATCCAAATCCTCAAAAAATCCTCAAGGATGCAACAAGACTTTGGTGTATCCATCAATCCTCTTATCAAATTTATCGTACGCTTCGGGAGCCTTGTCCAGAGACAGGTTATGGGAAACGACGAAAGATGGCTTGGCTCTGCCAGAGATGATGAGGTCGCGGAGGTAGCGATTATAGGCCTATGACAAACGATAAACGACGAGTCAGACCGGAGTGAGCAAACTGGCAATGAGGATAGGATAGAAGAGGGAAGCGCACCTTGACGTTACACTGTCCGGTTCCTAGACTGAGGCCTTTCTCGAATAGTTTACCGAATGGGAAGGATATGTATCCTCTGGGAAGGTGAAGCGGGATAAGGAATCAGAAGATGAGACATATAGACTACTCACTTCGCAGCAGCAGAATCCGGGGCTCCAGGGTCACTTGGCACATAGAGTCCAGGGATACCCAGTCCACCCGTAGGCCTTACAGCACGGATAAGCGCCTCCAAGACTGCATTGGGCTGCTCGGTTTTGCCATCTCCAGTTGTAGCTTGATAGCCTACGGCTGTAGAAAGAAAGAAGAACGACGAGTTGGATATCAGTCCGTCTGGAGGAATAAAAAGAAACACACCATCAACACCTCTGTCGACTTCCTTTCCATCTCTCAACTTGAGAATCTGCTCCACTGCATCGCCTTGGCTGAAGTTGATGGGTATACAACCGATTTCCTTGGCTTTCTGAAGACGCTCGGGACTCGGTCGACAACGTATACCTGGACGGGTGTTTCAGTTACGAAGCCGGAGCACTAATGTACTAAACAATGTACCTCAGATGCACCACGAAGAACAGCAGAATATGCGGCCATTAACCCGACGGGACCTGCTCCGAAGACGACGATGGATTCACCCGGACGGAAGCCCTGTATAAAAGTAAAGGTAAAAGAGGTATTATCTAGTTTAGTAATATAAACAGAACGAAGGGATAGACATGCGCACCGAGAGTTGTACCCCATGCCATCCAGTGGGAAAGATATCAGCAAGCAGAGCAAAGTCTTCTTCATGTTCTGTTCCAGCGGGAAGCTTGAGAGCGTTGAAGTCAGCGAATGGTACTCGGACGTATTCCTGAAGAAGTTTCTAGTTAGGGGCGTTAATGACGGGAGAAAGACTAAGACTCACTGCTTGACCACCGGGATAAGGGCCCATTGCGACGTATCTTGAGAAAGAAAAGAGTGAATAAGTAATTTTGGACGGAGCAGGATCTCATACATACCCATATGCTCTGAAAGTGTAAACCCGACATTAAGTTTTCACATCCTTGAAGATACGACGAGAGGACTCACCCTCCAGCCTATTTTGAAGAATACAGTGAGAGAGATGTCATCATGGAGAGAACTCTGACTCACAAAGCCAGGATTAACGTGTGTGCAGAAAGCGGACTTTCCTTCTTCACAATTGAGACAACGACCACAGGCGACGTTGAAAGGCATAACGACACGGTCGCCTTTCTTCAGGAGAGTCACACCGGACCCGACTTCCTGATACCATAATGGAAAAAGTCAATAGTGTTCAAGTAGCATCAGAGTTAACTTAGTTTGACCCACATCGACAATCCCCATATTCTCATGCCCAAACACAATACCAGCCTCAGCTGCAGTACGACCTTCGTACATATGCAGGTCGCTACCGCAAATGCAAGTCGTCGTTACTGACACGATATCGTTAGCCGAAACTAAACAGCATAGAGCATATTTGGAGCATACCTTTGACGACGATATCATCCGGGTGAAGAATCTTGGGTTTCGGGACCTCGTGAATAGACACAACGAAGGGCTTTTCATACACAACTGCACGCATCGTAGCCATGTTTCTCGTGAGGAGAGCTGCCAAGCTGGGAAACAGTTTTAAGAAGCGTTGTCTTATATGAAAAATGAAGATGATGACGAACCCTGCGTAACGCTAAGCCAGAGGCAGTTAAGCATCATCCAGCTGACTTGGATCAGGAGTTGCTTTGATAGTCCAGTGATAGCCTCATGTGAGGTCAGAGGTATGAATTCGAGGAACCAGATTTGAGCGCAAGTTCACAGCAATTGCAATTTGATGGTCTTTTGTGTGACAGTGACGACTCGTGAGATTTTCAATGCCGTCAATGCCGAAAGCCTAGGCATTTTCCGTATTGGTACTTCCTTCCTTCCTCAAAGCAGGCAATCTTATTTTGACCTTTGCTCCTTGCCCCGGGATCGTTTTCTTCTCGTCCCCATCTCAATGCTGACAACCAAGAATAAAGCTGCTCCTCTCTCAACAACTGGCGGGACCTGTAAAATGGAAAACCATATGTACAAAGGCGGGAAATGAGGCAGAAAGAGTTCCTTGAGCAGAACGTCCGGCTGGTAAATGTGACGTGCTTTCCAGTTTACGTTGGTCGCTCATTTACAGTATATGTGTCCATTTCTGCAAGAATCGAGGCAATCAACTGTGTTTATAGCTTCTGAGTGCGTCGTACAGGAAAATCAAAACTCATGACCCTCGTTATATGGTTCTTTTGTTCACGACATTTCTCGGTGCGGACCGGTGCTGTTTTGCTCTACGACCTTGCAAAGACTGGGAGAAACCTTGCATAGGGACTTGCTAGCCTGAGGCTGAACCAGGCCCGATTTCTTCCAGAGATTCGCGAGACGAGGTGTATGGGTACTGGAACGTGTCAAGCTGTATAGCTTGGGCAGCTAGCCTATATCCCATCTACCGTTCCTTACAGTATGACGACCTCGCACCTGATCCGTGAACACACGACCTTCCTTTTCGTCATAAAAGCAGCCCCTCAGCCAGATGGTTGTCGACTTCGTTCCTGAGGCAGCATGCGCTGGTTGATACCTCTTCTCGAGCTGCTTCTTCTCGCCAGACTTACCCTCTCGTCTACGCCGACAACCCAAACGCTGAACATCCACACTCTCGACCGCAGGGCTAGCTGTAACTCAGATGGCCTTTGCAACTCCGGGACTACTGCAGTTCAGTGGGACAGACATTCGTTCATTGTTCAGGGACGGCGAACGGTAGTATGGTCTGGCGAATTCCACTTTTGGCGTTTGCCTGTACCAGACCTTTGGAGGGACATTTTACAAAAGTTCAAAGCCGCCGGATTGAACACAGTATCGACGTATGTCCATTGGGGAGCGACCAATCCAACAGAAGGGCGTGTGGAGTGGGATGGGTATCGGAATTTTGAGCTGTTCCTGGAAATTGCACAAGAAGTTGGGTTATGGGTTATTGCGAGACCCGGGTAAGCATGGTTTTGCCTTTTATTGAAGGGAATGAAACTAAAGCACCAATGAAGACCGTACATCAACGGGGAGAGCTCTGCTGGGGGAATACCTGGTCGTGTCACCAATATCGCTGGCTTCCTTCGCTCCAACGATTCCGACTACCATGAAAGTTACCAGCAATACTATCGCGAGGCTGTGAATATCGTCAAACGGCACCAGATCAGCGAAGGCGGGCCGGTCATCCTATTTCAGGTCGAGAACGAGTAGGAATTAGTTGTACTCCCCTATGCCAACTTCTGACGACTACCAGGTATACCAATAACACTGAATTCGCGACACCCAATCCAGTCACGAAAAACCAGTATATGCAAGCTTTGGAAGATGTTCTTCATGAACTAGGAATCGTTTTACCACTTAGTGAGTTTCTTGTTTTCTTTTCTTATGAGTATAGTGTTGACAGTTCTGAAACACAGTCAGCAACGATAGCTACATGGGTCGCAATTTTGCTCCTGGAGTAGGACTCAGTATTGGACAAGTTGACGTTTACGCCATGGACTCATACCGTATGTCTGTTATTATGCGTTTATGAACTCTTGCTGATATGAATATCTTCCTTTAGCCCAAGGGAGCTGTGCGACCCCTACCCTTTGGTCAGGTTTCCCTGTTGGGTAAGACTGTCCACGAATGTCGAAGCAAGGGAAAACCTTTAAACAACCACACAGCTATTGGGACTACCACCAGTCCGTCAATCCTACACAACCGTGGTTGATGCCTGAGTTCCGTACGTGCTTTTCTGTATCACAAAGAGGGAAATGCTCATTCAGCTACGCACTCAGAGGGAGGTAGCTTCCTTGGATGGGGTCCCAATTCTCCAGTGCGCCAAATTTTGCTTAGTCTATATGAGCTCTTTGATACTCATGGCCATCCTAGACATACGAAGACTGTAACGTCTTGACCGGGGTCGATTTTGAGCAAATCTACTATCTGAACCAGTTTGCGACCGGAGTGAAGGGACAGAACATCTATGTGGGTCTTCATGCCAGTAAGCGTGGATATATTTCAATGACCCTACGCTCTTTAGATGGCATACGGCGGAACTTCTTGGGGATTCTTTGCCTTTCCCGGTGTGTACACGAGCTGTACGTGTTTCTGATCCTCTGTTCGTTCTTCTACATGCAAATCTCACATGCACATAGACGACTATGGCGCCAGCATCGCAGAAGATCGTACACTAACTCGCAAATGGTTTGAACTCAAGAACCTAGGAATGTTCATCCGGAGCGTTGAAGATGACTTAGCTAGAGTTGTCAACATCAGCCAGATATCCGACGTTACTTCGCCGCCACCAGGGTATACCACTAACCCCAATCTCTTCGTTACGGAGTTGCGTAACCCGGAGAATGAGGCTGGGTTTTATGTGATTAGGCATTTGAGGACGAGTTCATTGTATGTCTCGTCTATCCTGACTTCCCTAAGCGCGTACTCAGCTTATCCTGGATTTCTATTTTCTCCAGTGACAAGACAAGCTCAAAGATACGCGTATCCACATCGGCTGGTAACTTCACTGTACCTCAAACTTCTGATCTCACCGTTACGCTTGACGGGCGACAATCACGCGTGATTCTCGTAGACCACGTCTATGGCAAATCTAGAATCCTCTATAGTACCGCGAGCCTCTTCTATTCTTCCACCATCGGTTTGCGAGATGTTGCGGTATTCCATGGACCTGCAGGGCAATCTTTTGAAGTGGTCCTCAAGACGGGGTCTAACCCACCCCAGTTTAGTGGTTCATTGAAGCTTCATGTCGACCAGAGGACAGTACCTGGATATACGTTGTTGACGTTCTCACCTGAAGTCGGACAGACTGCCGTGTCGATAGTGAATGATGCTATAGTCATCCTTGGTGATTCTTCGGCTATGGATCTCCTCCACTCTCCTGTTCTTCCTGGCGCTGGTGGCTCGACCCATTTTGGTGTTGGGAGTAATAAGACTGTGTTGGTACAGGGGCCGCATCTGATTAGGAATGCTACTGTTGATGGGTCGGGCAAATCTATTCAGTTGACTGGGGATACGAATTCGACAGCGCAGGAGACGGTGATTGTATATGCGGACGAGAACGTTGACTCTGTGGCATGGAATGGGAAACCCGTAACAACCAAAGCTACTGTCCCGGGGATCTTAACATTCAAAACGCCTTCACCGCCTGGGTCGCTGTCAGTACCGGAGTTGACAGGATGGAAGTATGCAGATGGGCTTCCGGAAGTGAAGAAGGGGTATGATGATTCCAAATGGGTGCTCGCAGACAAGGAAAACTCCACGAATCCGTTTTTCAAGTATTATGGGAAGGTGAGTTGGTTTTGTAAGTAGTTCAGGATTGAAACCAGATATTGACTGATGATTTTATCAGTATTATCTTTATGCTTGTGAATATGGATTGTAAGCTGGTCTTGTTCTTCTCTACTCACATCGAGTTAATGATGGTGTTTTAGTTGCGAGGGATCAGTGCTCTGGAGAGGACATTTCGAGAGTGAAGGAGTGGAAACTGCTGTTAATCTGAGTATTACCGGTGGTCGTGGTTCGTCTTGGTTGTATTGCTCGCATGACATTAAACTGAACCTGCTGCACATTCTCTAGCGTTCGCAGGCAGCGTCTGGCTCAACGACGTTTTCCTGGGAAGCACGTTTGGCGCTTCCAATAACAACAACGCTTCGGTAACTCCGTATTCTCGCTTGTTGACTAGTCTAACAATATATGGACCACAGGCTATAATTGAAACCACGAACCAGACGTATGCTTTCCCAGATGGGGCAATTATGAAAGGAAAAGACAACGTGATAACGGTTCTACACGACAACATGGGGATGGAGGAGGCTCAGGCAAATCGTGCGTTTCGATCTTTTACTCACCATCTTCGATTCATGCGGCTGAGGGCTCGTTTCCGTTTTTCAGAATTCTCTGAGTGGTTGAAAACTCCTAGAGGTATCCAGGGCTACTTCCTTCTCAATTCAACAACCCAGCCGACATGGAAAGTTCAAGGCAAACTCGGCGGCTTCTCCAAGTAAGAAAGACGATTCAATTCTGTTGTAATAATGAGTGCTCACCGGTCCTACAGCTTCCCGGATCACACAAGGGGTATTATGAACGAAGCTGGAACTTTTGGAGAACGTGCTGGATGGCATTTGCCCGGGTTCCCCGATAGCTCTTGGGAATCGCGGCCTCTCCAGAATGGAATTTCGGCCGCTGGAGTCGGAGTATTCAGGACCACGTTCGATCTCAATCTGCCCACCGGGGTTGATGTTGCAGTATCTTTCAATTTCCCGCCATACGGAAATGGAACGTATCGCGCATTTTTGTATGTGAACGGATGGAATATGGGTCGCTATGTCGCGAATATGGGAGTGGGTTTGGTTTGTTTGCTTCAATCTCCATTCCTGATTGAAACTCCTTCCTCGTTGTAGCCGCAAAGCCGATTCCCAGTCCCAGAAGGAATCTTGAATTATCAGGGGACCAAGTAAGCACAAGTCGAATATTTTGTCATTTTGTTATACTGACTCGATTTACTGCGCAGTACCGTAGCCATTGTGCTCTGGGCAACCGAATCATCCGGAGCCCGTATAGAATCCCTTAGACTTACCATCGACCGCGTTAATCCAGGGGGTGTAGGGAGTGTTGCGAAGAATAATCCACTTTGGAAGAGACGAGAAGTATTTTGAATCTATATCTGAACATTTGGCCGTGACGATAAAAAAGACAGTACTAGTCTACACAAACAAGGGGTGGTGTCTGCAACACCGCACATTCCATATATGGAGACCCACGATCGGTAAGCCGTCGGACTTCCCTCTTCAAATGAAAGTATGAGCTCGAAATTTCAATGCTACGGAACATTCCTCTCCGCCGAAGGTATATCAACTCTCAGATATTGATCCACACTTTCCAAGAATGAATCCCATTCCTAGTTGAAACTAAGTTTTGAGCAAAATGTTAGAAAAAAGACGTGTGACTCTGATAGACTAAGTATCACCTGGAGGAATTCTCCGATGTGTCTTGGAAGTAATTTGTCAGGAACAGCGTCGAAAATAACTTAGATCTCGGTGAAGACTTACTAGATTCAGTGGGATACATCGAACAACTATCTTCGAAAAAGGAGAAATACTGATGACCGTCTGAGGAACCACCATGAGGATTTGCTTCTGCTCGGGGATGACTGAGGTGTGACAAGGGTGTATCATTATGTGGCTCATTGAACGAACTGGGATGGGTGTGTATGGGCAGCCCGCCGAGTTCATTTGTGTAGAAAGGAAGGTTTGGGGGATTTGATGAGTTGCTTGTACTAGTAAACGCTGGCGGTTGTGACGGCATTGATTCCGAGTTAGCGCATGGATATGCATAGGCCCAAATTTGAGAATTGGTATCGTTCATCGTCGGTGAAGGGGCCACCAGTTTTTCAAGCTACCACTCAAGCTACTACTCAAGCTACTACTCAAGCTACACTCAAGCTACACTCAAGCTATACTCAAGCTACTCAAGCTATCTCAAGCTTTCCTCAAGCTACCCTTAAGCTACACTCAGACTACCTCAATGTTGCTCCAGCTACTCTTGAGCCGTCTCAAAATGACACAAAAGAAACTTCTATGCCTATGAAATCCCTTTGATGTCCTAATCTCTTTTGAATTTGTCTAAACTATTTTTTGGCTTGTAAAACTATTGTCATTGCCTCTGAATACTAGAAACTCATTGGGCATCTGGTTTTTCAAGCTCACACTCAAGCCACGAGTCAAGCTCACACTCAAGCTCACATTCAAGCTACCATCAAGCTACCGTCAAGCTACCATCAAGCTACCGTCAAGCTACCATCAAGCTACCGTCAAGCTACCATCAAGCTACCATCAAGTGACTGTCAGGCTATATTTAGTACACATGCGGCAAATGATTGCATCCGGTGCTTGTCCACAAAATCACAGTCATGTGTCTGTGACACTTTCTATTCTTTCCGTCTTTACGCTGTTGGTAGGCATTAACGTTATATCATCATCTACTAAACTTATGTATGCATAGATTGCAAGCTTTCCTGAATCTACAGAGCAACATAAAATGCTGGTAAGTTGCGGCTGAATCGTTGAACTTTGATAGATTCAATGTCATCTTCATTCAGGCAAAATTCAGACAGCGGCTTGCTAGCTTTATTGATCCTCAACGAAAGAAACCACCCAATACTAGCCCTGATATTCAAAAAGCTCCTTCCTCAGTCCCAGGATTCACTTACAATGCTCCCTTTCCTGCCTATCCCTGGAATCCTTTCCAAATGCCATTTGCTAACTACATGAATCCAGAACTTATGGCTCATTTGGGAGGTGCTGGGCCACCACAGGCTTTTCAAAATATACCAATGGTATCTGCTATTAGTGTTCAGCCCCACTCTAAGAGTAGTGTCAATGCTCTGAAACCTGAAAATGCAACCCCAGATTTTTTGCAGACCAAAAATGATAACATTGGTAAAAGCAGCAACTCTGAGCCTTGCCAGGAGATAGACAGTGCACATAAACGCAGTCACAATGTTGCATTTAGAGATGATAACCAATTCGAAACACCAGCTAAGCTGGCTCGCAAACAAATGCCTGATGTACTGCTCACTGGACCGTGCTGTGACAGCCAAACAGTCTATCTACATTTTGAGGACCTAAAAGGTGGATGGGATGCATGGCCACAGTCTAATTTTGCAATGGATGTTACTTGGGATGTTTTTGAGGACAATAACAATTTGTCAGTTCATTGGGCAACAAATACAGTTGGATCCAATGGGAGGCAGAGACAGAACAGTAGTATCAATGCAGAGAATATCGAGAATGGAGCTATGACCAAACGAAAATGCCTTGGGCATATCCGGTGTGACAATGAAAATTGTGCCATTATCAAAAGACCTCATACTGGAACACATTCTGCTGTCACAACACAGATAGGGAAAGCAAATGGCAAATGTGACTGTGGTGCTGCATTGGAACATGTTCCTTGCCCAAATGTGGCTATGATAATCAAATGGGCTGGTGGTGTGCGATATTTCAATGGTATTAATGATCACAACCATCCAAGATTAGATTGCAAGTTGTCATGGTCTTTCCATCAAGAACTGGGATCTTCTTTGTTGTGCAGAGGTGAGATCTCCTATTCTCTATAATCAAGGTCAGCACTCTGAAAAATATGAAACAGAATCAGCCACAAGATACAGACAGGAGTCGCAGTGGTGCTTATGTTCTTGGTATCATCCTTACCTTATATCATAGGAGATCTAGGAACCATCAGCAAATTCAAGATGCCCTGGTTTCCGAGATGCTACCTTTAATAACTGGGGAAATTATGGCAACATTTCTTGACCATGTCATTCGTGTTCCTTACATGAGTTCAGATTCAGATTCAGAGAAAAGCTTAGCCATACAACAGGGAAGGTCAGTAAATAATTTAAGCTTATGAGCTTTACTAAGTCAACTCCAGAACATCCTTTGCCAATCAACGCAGAAGTGAAAGAAAACAACAGAAGGCTCAAGATGTAATGATGTGAGTAAAAAACATTCTGTAACTTCTTAACTTAACAAAACAGGAATTATAGTGATGGTGAAAGGGATATTGAACTTATTAAATGGGGAAGTGGTGCATACTATTGGGAGCCAATCAATGATAGTTAGTCAAGTATCTGAACTGAAGAGCTTTGTACCTTTGAGTAAACAATGTAAATAGAGATCTACTGAATAGCATCAAAGATGAATTCAAGTCTGTGCTGTTGTGACCAACAGAATAGTGTTGATGTAAAGTATAGAGTAGTAGACGAGGTGCATTACCCTCAAGCCATCTCAAGCCACTCAAACAACCCTTAAGTCACATCAGCACACTCAAGCCACACACTACACTCAAGCCTTACTCAAGCCTCACTCAAACCACCCTCAAGCTACCTTCAAGTTACCTTCACAAGCTACCCTCAAGATACCCCCAAGATACCCTCAAGAATACCCCCAAGATACCATCAAGATACCCTCAAGATACCCCCAAGATACCATCAAGATACCCTAAAGATATCCCCAAGATACCCCCAAGATACCCTCAAGATACCCTCAAGATACCCCCAAGATACCCTCAAGATACCCTCAAGATACCCTCAAGCTCACTCAAGATACCCTCAAGCCACACTCAAGTTCACTCAAGCCACACTCAGACTCACTCCAGCCACACTCAAGCTTCCTCCAGCCACTCTTGAATCATGTCAAAATGATGCAAAACCTATGTATATGCCCTGATATGTCTTTGATATGCCCTAAATTCTCTTGTATATGTCTAACCTATTCTTCTCAGCTTGGAGTTCTATTTCAATTGTCTCTGCATCATAAAGCTTCATTAATAAGGTTCTACATGTTTCCCCTAAATCACCATATCTAACTAACAGAGTCAAAATTTGGAAAAAAATTGAGCATTCTATCCCTGTAATTCTAAAAGAATTATGTACATGACTCAGCAGAGGTGCAACAAAGAATGTAGTGTGAATAATATGTATCTCATCAATGAATGTGCCATTCAATGTGAAAGTGTAATGAAGTTGGTAACACAAGGGGTAAACACAGCCACACTCAAAATAGAAAGTCAAGCTACCCTCAAGATACCCTCAAGATACCCTCAAGCTACCCTCAAGCTACCCTCAAGCTACTCAAGCCATGGTGGCTTGACTGTGAGCTTGAAAAACTGGTGGCCCAAACTCATTAATCTGGATATGCCTGTTCTCTCTAGATCACTGTATTTCTATGTCTGCAATTTTTAAAGTTTATGTACTCAACTCATTAGAGGCTAAACCAATTGGCAATGAAGAATGTGGTATGTACAATATACATTTGCTCAATGAATGGCTCTTTCCATGCAAGTAGCTTGATATAAAATGAAGTATAGTGAAGTTGACTAGACTGGAATAAGGTCAGTCATACCCAAAATGGAAAGTCAAGCTACCCTCAGGCTACTATACTCAAGCCACACTCAAGCCACACTCAGGCCACACTCAGGCCACCTCAAGCCACACTCAAGCCACACTCATCAAGCCACCTCAAGCTACACTCAAGCTATACTCAAGCTACAGTCAAGCTACACTCAAGCTACAGTCAAGCTACACTCAAGCTACACTCAAGCTACACTCAAGCTACACTCAAGCTACTCAAGCTGCTCTCAAGCTACCCCAAGTTACTCTCAAGCTTCCACCAGCTACTTTATATGCCCATAAAATGCCTTTGATGTGCCCTAAATCCTCTTGAATATGTCTAGACTATTTTTTGGCTTGTAAAATGACTGACATTGCCTTTGTATACTAAAACCTAATTCATAGGATCTGCCTGTTCTCTCTGGGTCACCATATTCATAAGGCAAGCTGTCTAACACAGTTAGAAAAATCTAGCAAAGACTTGCACAAAATGAGACTGCAATTTTAAAGTGTATGTCATTGACTCTGTAGAAGCTAAATCAATTTGCAATGAGACATGTGGTGTGTAAAATGTACATCTCCTTGATGAATGGCCCTTCAAATGTGAGTAACTTGTTGTGAAACGAAGTGTGAAGTTGATTACAGTAGCATAAGCACAGCCACACCCAAAAAGGAGAGTCAAGCTACACTCAAGCTACACTCAAGCTACTCAAGCTCAGGTAGCTTGAGTAGTAGCTTGAAAAACCAGATGCCCATTGGTGAAGCAGTGTTTGGAGTAGTAGTTTGCTGGTCCGAAGCTTGAGATTGTTGTGATGAAGTTGAGGCCACTAGAGGCATCTCAACACTTGATGTGGATTGTTGTGTAACTCCTATCTGGGGCATGGGGAAATGGCAAGCAAACATCATGGTGTTGAGAATGTCACTAGTATCAGCATCAGCATGAGGTATTATACGTGTAAGTAGGAGGAAAAACTTACATCAATCGACCCGCATGTTGAGGGGTGCAACAAGGTGATATAATTCCAATGGTTGCTTGAAGAGAAAATCATTCAGCCGTATTTGTTTGACCCAATGGTCTCCTGGTTTGTCTTCATGAAACGATGTCAGGTACCTCAAACCGTGGGCGCACACACTGGCAGTAAGGACAACAGCACCAAAAGCAGGTTGCGATAATGGAGTCCCTCTGATATCGACTTCTCGAAGGATGGTCGATGAAGAAGAGGATTGTAGGGCTCCCATTCGATAAAACAGAAGTCTATGAGTTGATAAAGATCATTCACAGGAGGAAAATCATACGCAGGAGCTTTGAGTTCAGGTTGTATTATCAGATAACAAGATGGCAACTGTAGGAAACAAAACTGGTCAGTGCTGAGCAACACATGAAAGCACGGTGGCATACACAGGATCAATTTTCCAGAATTCAGGCCTCCTGATGTAAGCAAAGATGGAGTTCCAGTCAGTAACATTTGATCTTGTAAGCTTCCTTCCGTGATCCATCGCCACTTTTACAAGCATGCTATTGCTGGATTCACCGAAATGAGTCCTCATCAGTTTGTCGAAAGAAAATTGAGCGAGTTCCTTTGCCAAATCCTCCACGTTGTCGATGTCATTCACAGATTGGGATGTATCGGGCATAAGATGATCTGTGTTCCGGACGGACGGATCAAAAAATTTGAAGTTGTGGGCCCCTTTGTCGCTGACTTCTTGGCCTTTCTCTAGCTCTTGAATCCGATTCGCCAATTTGACCAAGATTTTTTGTATAACTTCCTTGTCGTTAGGGATGTTAAATGGATCAGAGGGCGTACTTCTGAGTATACTTTTGACCAGGATATGCACCGGCTGAGAAGCCACTGTGCGAACCGGTATCGTTCTAGTACGTGGAGGTTGAAACAATCAGACGAACTGCTGAGCGAAAATCAAAATATAAAAAACCTTACCCTGGTTTACGTCCTCGTTTCTTTGAAAATTTGCACAGAAGCAATGAGCCACATTTTAAACACGGGACGGGTGCCAGGTACAGGGAAGGCGCGCATTCAAGCAGGAGCTGCAGGTGCTGTCAGGCATTTCCTTGCTGTCACCTATTCAATCAATGAAAGTCCTTATGTATCAGAATAAAGCAGATTTAGTCTTACATCGAAGTGACATATGGAAAAAGAAAAAAGAAATTGGTTCAGAAAAAGTGCGATGAAGGATGCTATTAGACTTAGGTTATCTTAGCGAATAGTCTTAGCGAGAGTCACAAAGTGGGGGGTAAGAGTGTGCGAACGTATCTCGCTTGACTCTCAAGTATATATCATTAATCGAAGTAGTATAACAATATAAATAGTCTAAGTATATCCGTATGATCATTTGACCGTATGTCTGCAGTACCTGATTGATGCTGTATGCATGATAGCTTAGTAACTTGATCATTATCATTTAATTCCAACACTCCCCTTCAAGCGGATATCCCTAGTAATCGGGAGAAATGCTTGATCTTATCAGCGGAGAGAGCTTTCGTAAGTATATCCGCAAGTTGATCATTAGTTGACACATGTTTAACTCGTATGTATCGTTGATGTATCCGATCAGTAAGAAAGTTTTTACGGATATTGAAATGCTTAGTTCTCTGAGTATGTTGTTCTTCAGGAGCACGTATAATTGCCAAAGTAGATGCACTATCTGAGTTGATAAGTACTGGCTCCTGTTCGGTATTTAGAATTTCTTCTATAAAACCATTCAAATAAATAGCTTCTTGTGAGGCATGTGCGAGTGCGCAAAGTTCAGCCTCAGTAACTGATAAAGTTACCAGTGTGCCTCGCTTACTTGACCAAGAAATAAGCGATTCAGCAAATTTGAATGCATAGCCCATAATTGGTTTATTGCCATACATGGACATACCATCAGAGTCGGCAAATCCATAAGTAGAAGTAATAGTAGGGCTCCCTAGGTTGAGCCAGTAATCGCAAGTTCCTTTTAGATAAAGATACCATTGTTTAGCTGCAGCGTAATGCTCTTCACCTGGATCATTAAGGTATCTTGCTAGTTGACCAGTACAATATGCAATGTCTGGTCTAGTGCAGTCAGCGACATATTGTAAACCACCGACTAGTGACATATAGTGTTGAATAGCAGCGGCGTCCCGTTGCGGTTCGCTCCCAGGTCTAGGGCTAAGATTTTGCCTGGGTAGCATAGGTGTACGGCGTGTATGTAATTGGTCAAAATTGTATCGTTTGAGAATATTCTCAATGTAATGTTTCTGACGGAGTTTAATAGTATGATTATTCCTATCTCGTTGAATTTCCATACTGAGAATCCAGTGGATTTCTCCACTGTCAGTGACTTGGACGTGTCCACTAAGTGCAGTAACGAAAGCTTGTGCAGTAGCTTTGTTGATAGTACATAAAGTAATGTCATCGACGTGACAAGATAGTATTAAAATGAGTTTATTCTCATGATATCGGTAGAATACCGCATTATCGTAAGTAGACTTCTTAAGTCCTAGTAACTTTATGAGAATATTGCATAATTTTTCATACCATCGACGACCAGCTTGTTTCAACCCATATAGAGTCTTTCTGAGTTTAAGTACGTAGCCTTCAGGTAAGTTAGGTAGTAAATTACCTGGAGGTGGACGAAGGTATAATGTTTCCTCGTCAGTAACGTTTCTGTAAAGATAGGCAGATTTAATATCAATCTGAGTAGTTTCATAGTCTAATGAAGCTGCAAGAGCAAGTATAAAACGTGTACTGCTCATGCGTGCTACAGGGGCAAAGATATCATTTGCGTAGTAATCAATGCCTTCTTGTTGACTAAAGCCTTGTGCTACTAGTCTAGATTTCAATTTGGTCTGTTTGCCAAGTTCGTACTTAGTTTTGTAGACAAATCTGGAACCAATGATATTCGCATCAGCAGGAGGTTTGACGTATTCCCAGGTTCCTAGACTTTCTAGAGATTCTATCTCAGCTTTCATGGAATCAAACCAGTTTGCGTTAACACTGTAACGTTTAAAATAGGGAGTTTGCATTTTTAATGCAGTTTTCGGAGATCTATTAAGTATGTACATAGTATAAAGTCCTGCATGCCACCATAAACGATTAGGTAGTTTTCCAGTATGCAGATTAACACGAATACCATTCATGATATGTTGATGTATGTTTTCAGCAACTCCGTTTTGCTGAGGCGTGTCATGAACTGTATAATGTGCAATTGTACCTTGTACTTTCAGGTAGTTTTTGAATGCACCCGAAGTAAATACGGCATCGTTGTCTGATTGTAGAATTTTAACTTTGATACCATATTGCGTAAATAGTTCAGTAGTAAATGTAACCCATTGGGTATAGGCTTCGTCTTTTGTTTTAAGTGGAGATAATATTAACCAACGCGTACAGTCGTCGACGATGGTTAACCAGTATTTGTAGCCTTCAATAGAGGCAGTTCGTAATGGACCAAATATATCAATATGAAAATGGTCTCCGAAGTATTCTGCTAATTCTGAAGTACGTTGTTTCGGAACAGAAAGTCTATGTATATTATTGATGATGCAGTCTTCGCATTGAGTTTCTGTCCAATCATCAATAATGATTGTAATAATAGATTTATCTGTTTTTAGTAATGTTTTTAGATTTGTATAACTCATATGACCAATTTGTTTGTGAAGTTCATATAAACTTAAAGTAGCAACGTTATCACTCAATTTTTTAGTTGTGATGGAGTAAAGTTTGGCGCTCTCGTGTATAACACCAATGAAATTGTCCTTGTCATTACGTATTGTACATAAATGATCATGAAAAGTAAAAGTATAGTCCGCTTTTTGTGAAATACTGATTAAAGTAAACGGAAGTTTTGAGTTATAGTATACATTTTTAAGAGTGATCGATGAAGACTCACCATTGTCCTTCCTAATTTCTACCCGCATATCGCCTGCTAATCGAAGATCTAGATGCTCTGAATTGGCAACAGTTAAAGTTATGGCAGGTGTAGTATGAATGTTAAAAAGTAAGTTAAGATACGGTGTACAGTGTATAGTAGCACCAGAATCAATGATATGCATATGATCTTGGTCAGAGATCGCGGTAAAAGCAGGTAGGGAAATATGATGACTCACTGGAGTCTCTGAGTCTTCCATCTCAACGTCGCCTGAAGAAATCGACTGTACCCAGTCCGATTGCGAAGTTGACGTAGGCATGGAGATGGCAACTGATGCATTCTCCTTGGTCTTGCCTTTGTTGGATTGTTTAGTAATCCCTTTCTTCTTCATAGCTTCTTTGGACTTTTCAGTCCAAGGTTCTGGGCACGTCTGGGTTGTATGACCCATCTTGTTGCAGTTGAAGCACTTCCGATCCTTTTTGACATCAGAAGGCTTCTGGAATGGCGCTGCGGCGTTAGCGTGTTCCCCTTTTGACTTGTCCGATCGTTGAGCACCGCCTTGACTAGTGCTACCAGACTTCTTGTCGGACTTCTTCAAAGGATACGTTCGAGCATTGCTCAAACGATAGTTAGTGAATTCCTTCTTTAGCCGCGCAATGAGGTCAACGACTCTGTATACGGGTTTCTCCCCTTCAGCTGCAGTAGTGGCATCCCATGTAGCTGCAGCTGCATCCACAGTTGCTTCGTAAGAACTGCGAACAAAGTGATAGTGTGGAGGAATAATCCCCACTAGAGCTGAGTAAAAAACTTGATCTGAGACATCTATGTCTCTCTTCTTGATAGAAGCCCACAGATCCTGAGCTTCATCGAGGAGCTTATCAAACTCCCAGACTGGTTTACATAAGTTGAAGAGTTTCCACAGCTCGTTAGACTCTTGAACTGTGGATGAAGGGTCGAAACGTTGCTTGAGCTTGTTGATAAGCTCTATCGCATCCGACTCTTCGATGTAGTGGATCATGATTTTATCATCAATCTTGCCTGTAATAGCGTTAAAACAGGCTAGTTTGACAGTATTACCAGGATGTAACCCGGAACTTTTAAAGTGTTGGTGACGAATCACCTGTATAGCGTTATTAACGCGGAAGTACCACATCTTCCAATTCTCACTGCCAGTAAGAACTGTCAGGGAATCAAAAGCTTTGTTGATGTCGCTGAGCGGCATCACGTAGTTGGGGTTTGTGTTTTCGGGCATAGATAATGCGACCGACGAAGTAGAGGTAGATGGAGGAGATGATGGTGGAGTAGGGGCAGTATCCTGGACATCAGTCCTAGTATTTTCGCCAGCATCAGACATAATGGGATCAAGTGGGAATGGAAGAGGGTTTTGGAAGAGAGGATCAGGTGGTTGTGCTTGTGAAGTAGATGATACGGGCAGAGTAGGAGTTTGGGTACCAGAGGGGTGTGCACTAGAGTGGCGACTGGTAGTAGGAAGTGGGATATCTGGGGCTGATCCTTGAGATCGAGTTTGTCGACTAGTCATATACTAGTCCAAGAACAGAGTACGAGTAGAGAGTAAAGCAGAGTAGAACAAGTGTTTATCGGAGTTATAGCAAGCTAGGCGGGGCCCATAACCTATTAGACTTAGGTTATCTTAGCGAATAGTCTTAGCGAGAGTCACAAAGTGGGGGGTAAGAGTGTGCAAACGTATCTCGCTTGACTCTCAAGTATATATCATTAATTGAAGTAGTATAACAATATAAATAGTCTAAGTATATCCGTATGATCATTTGACCGTATGTCCGCAGTACCTGATTGATGCCGTATGCATGATAGCTTAGTAACTTGATCATTATCATTTAATTCCAACAGATGCGAAAACGCTCACTCTTTCTCCTTCTGCATTCATCACAAGCGGTTTGGTTTCTCTTTTTCCGCTCTGGAGCTGGACGATCCTCTGGCAGTGACATGGTGGTTCGAGTTCAAGTTATGTTTGTTTGCATCTGATTGCAATCCAAGGATCCAGGGGTCTGAGTCGGACTGATCTGCCTTACATCTTACTTGCGACTACCTTTCTTCTGAACGTAAACGAATATCTGCGTCTGCGCTCTCGCTGGACGCGCAGTGACAACAAAATTCTTCTAAAGTTCAACTTCACACGCCAAGCTCCCAAAACGACGCCCAAAAATACCAGTCTGTTGGGAGGCAAGCCATAATTCGAGCTCCGCTGTCTCTTTTTCGCTTAGCTTGCCGACCAACAGACTGGCTTGCGAGTCTAAGATAACTCCTAAATATAATGTCTGCCTTGTTGCTTAAGGCAGATTTACACGACTTGCTTACTTATTTCCCTAAAGAATCGGTATATAAGTCTGACTGATCAAGCTCATATGACTGGGGAAAGATGCCACTGCTTCGCATGGCAATTTACGAGGCCTGTAGTAGCACATCGTAGGGTGAAGGTGAAAGGACTTATGAAAATCCGATGCGACTTGGGCTATGTCATTGTTTGTTCATGGTTGACGACAGCTTGGGTCGGATCAAAAAGCCGACGGCATCCTCGTTCGGTTGTCGGCATCATAGAGACTGGCCAATAGAAATTGCAGGCGTGGAAAAGTTGCGAAGACGACATAAGTTAACTCGGCTAAAGGCCTCGTAACTGACTCAGCTTTGAGCAGGTGAAATTTAAAAAGAGGTCCTACTCGTCCTACTGGTAGTATCTAACACGCCGAAAGGACAAAAATATCTGCTCGACGGATAGATGACATTATTGTACTGATATAAGATGTTTCTGTACAAAAATGTGTTTCTGTACGCCTTTCTGCCGAGCGGATATTTTTGTATTTTCGGCGTGTAAGCAACACTTAGTAGGAGCGGATAAAAGGCTCTTTTCGAACAGCGAATCGCAAAAACTTGATTATAAAAACCAGATAGAAACTATACAAATATTCTCAACTTGGTGTCCACCTACGTCCGGGTTCAGAGCTTGTCTATTTAGAATCACCATGACACTTGCCCTGCTTCTGCTCCTCGCATTCTCAACATGCACTTCTGTCTTTGGCACAGGTCCAAGCGTTTCGATCGGAGATTTCACTTTTGTTGGACGGCAAACCTCAGAGAACGTTGAATTTTTTGGGGGTGAGTAAAGCAGTCAAAGTGAAGTCAAACGATATCCGACATTCAAACCAAATTGAAACTATACGCAGGTGTTTCTTTTGCAGAACCTCCAATTGGCAACCTTCGTCTCAAACCGCCGATCCTCGAGACCTTCTCATCTGGACAACACACCGTGTTCAATGCAACCCAATTTGGTCCCTCGTGTGTTCAGACTCTGGTTCCTGTGGACGAAGTATCGGAGGACTGCCTCAGTTTGAGTATCTTTCGTCCAGCAAATCTTGAACTAGACCAGGCCAAGGGTGACGGTCTAGCGGTCATGGTATGGTTCTATGGGGGCGGATTCATCGTAGGATCTTCTTCGATGTACGACGGAACACCGCTAGTCAACCGTAGCGTTTTCAGGGTACGAGACATAGATTATTAGGCACAACGTCATATCTGATCCAGACTCTGACCTCTACAGGGAACGCCTACCATCTTCGTGGCTGCCAATTATCGCCTAGGACCGTTGGGATTTCCACGTGGAGACCACGTTGCACGGGAGGCCACTTCTGGATCTCGTATTCTGAATCTTGGATTACAGGATAATGTTGCAGCTCTACAGTGGATCCAGAAACATATCGCTTCCTTTGGTGGCGATCCGTCAAAGGTAGTTCCAAGAGTATGTTGCCGTTGCATCTTTTCAATGACACAATTGTAGGTTACCGTATTTGGTGAAAGCGCTGGGGCCCGTGCCATCGAAGTCTTACTGTTGAGCAACCAGATTCAGGGTCTGGCAAGAGGGGCGGTAAGCAAATCACACATTTATCTCTTGCTCTTCCTATTCCTTAATGTGAGATCCAGATCATGGAGTCAGCAGGCGGATTACCGCACATATCTCCTACGTCTTCCACCGCGAATACAATTTGGGATAATTTCATGGCAGTTCTACCTCCCTGCGCAAATACTTCTATGACCGATGTCGAGTGCATCCGGCACCTGAAAACCTCGGAGCTGATCGAAGGGTTCATCAACAATCGTATATTCTTCAATTCTTCAGGAAACAATTGGTCGCCAACCCTCGACGACGATATAATTCCTAGCTTTCCATCTACGCTAAAGCCTGACCGTGGAGTCCTCGAAGCTGTTATAATTGGATCCAATAAAGACGAAGGTACATAGTCTCGCCACCTTCAAACTAAAATCTCTTTGAATTCATTAATGCATCCCAGGAACGCTTATCACCGACCAAATGGTGAATTCAACACAGGCGATAAGGGATATGATTCTCGGATCACCTCCGTCTCCGCCGAACGCCTCGCCATCCCAAAGAGAAGTGCAGCTTCAGTAACTTCAACATATTTTCGAAGAAACGTTGGCTTTATACCCCAACATCCCTTCCTTGGGATCTCCTTTCGACACTGGTAACGAGACCTTTGCATTAAATCCAGAGTACAAACGTTCTGCAGCCGTATGTGAGTATTCTAGTTCGTTCCTTCATTCACTCCACTTCATTGGAAGCTAACCTCTTTGGATTTTGACCTGCTTGCGCAGCAACGGATAAGGTAGGCCATGCTGAGCGTCGATTCCACATCAATCACCAACTCCTCCCAGCCGGCATCCCAGCTTTCTCATACTTATTCGCGGATCCAGATGCTATTCCTGTACAAGACTTTGTGATTGGGACTCCTGTGCCTGGGTCGTTGGGAGGTGACTGCTTAAATTTTGATTTTATTTTCCATATCATATTTAACGTGCTTTTGAAAGTAACACACTCTTCCGAGATTTTCTATGTCTTTGGCACACTCGCTGAACGCCCGGAGGTGAAAAAAGTGACGCCAACAGCAGCTAAGCTCAGCGAAATGATGATGGATTATTGGATTTCGTTCGGAAATACGTTGAATCCGAATGATGGTAAAGGCTCTACTCGTGAGTGGCAGTCTCCCCTAGTCTGAATGATAAATTCCTAAAAAGATTTGATAAGGTCCAATCTGGCCGGAGTATACAGCTAATCGGCAGGTAAGTGTGTAATATCGTTCTACTGTGAGCTCCAAACCGTTTACTATTCGAATAATGCCACTACTAGGAACTGATGCAGCTAAACGGCCACAACACGACTGCTATCAAGGATGATTTCCGCGAGAGACAAATCGCCTTTTTTAACCAAGATCCGGCAGTTTTTGGGAACTAAAAGAAGAGAGGGCAGCATTATGCATATCTAATGAAATCTGTCAAATACCTATGA
>JAACJM010000354.1:0-70553 GCA_013368315.1 Tetrapyrgos nigripes
TACCCCTTACCCCTCATCGTACCTTACATTACACAGACTCAACATGCGCACAACAATCACCATCTACCGTACCCTCTACAAATATATCAACACCATGGACGCAGAATCCCTCGCTCGAGGAGGTCCGGCCGAGGATCCTTCCATCGATGTACATTTTCGCAGTGGAGTCTACCTTGGAGCGGGGATGTCTACACTCATCCTTAGTCTGCTACCGCAAAAGTTGTTGACGATTGTAGAGTTATTCGGGTATAAAGGAGACCGAAAGGAAGCGTTAGCGTTGTTATGTAGAGCGGGTGGATGGTCTCAATGATAGTGACCAAACCGGCGATAAGCACTGGTAAGTGCCATTATTGTTATTACGTGCAGGAACGCTCTTGTTTGACTGACTGACATTTGATTTCATCTCTATTCTTGGTGGCATTGTCGTTCCGGCGGTTTTTCAGCCGAAGAAGGCGTTCGTCGGTCTATCTGTGATATGGCCCTTCTCATCTTCCATTTGGTCCTTTCAAGCTTCACTTTCGACGGCGTGGATGTTACTATGGCGCAGAAGATTATAGATTGGAATTTGAAGAGATATCCGGATGGCGTCTTCTTCCTCTTCGGTGCCGGTCGTTCTTCCCTAGTCCGTTCCCAACCCCGACGAGCCATCTCATTCTACCGTAGAGCCATGGAAGTCCAATCTCAATACCGCAACCTGCATCATATCTCGTTTTGGGAAATCGCGATTGCGACGTTGGCGTTGTGGGATTTGAACGAGAGTTTAGAGAGTTGGAGGGTTTTTAGAGGGGAGGCTACGGTGAGTTTGAGTTTTTTTTGAGTTTTGAGATGGAGAACGTGTTTTTCTTTTTTTCGAAGGGGGGATCATATAAGTTTGGTTCTCGGGCTCGGAGTGTTCGGGTGCTAATTGGCGTATCTCAATTTCAGTGGTCCAAAGCAATCTACTCGTATGGAATGGCCGTCTGTCTACTCGAGCTTGCAGAGATGATGGATCGAGGTGACACCAACGCCGACGCCAACTCAATCTCAAACTCGGAGAAACCAAAACACCCACCGCTTTCGTCCAAGGAAATGAGAGACCAAGCGACCAAGTTAATGGAGCGGGTACCGAGTTTGCGTCAGAAGATTGCAGGGAAGAGTATTCCCTTGGAAGTGAGTACATATTTTAATTTCGTATTGATCACACGATCCCCATTCGACGATGATGAAGATGGAGATGTACATGACAAGATGCCATGTCATATGCACCGTCAATTCCTCCACCCTCATCCGGGACCGTATTACACCCGTCTTCCAATTCTAATCCCCACAATCCCCACAATTCCAATTCCCCATACATCCCCTCCAATCACCATACTCACGTTACTCATTCACGTATCCTATCCTATCTTATCTTACATCCCACAGAAACTCGTTGCACGCAAAGCCCGCAAATTCATCTCCCAAGGCGGTCGACTCGCCCTTCCCGCCCTAGAACTAGCCTACCTCTTCCTAGCCATCGCTCATGCGCCTCGGAAAACCGTCACCGAAGCAAAAATGTTAAAGGAAGTAAGGAGAACGTTGGATGTAATCGATAAAGCGGGGGGTGATCCTAAAAAGTATGAAGGAGGAAAGGGGTATTGGGATGATTTGTGTATGGCAAAGTTTTTTGGAGGGGATATGTTTGAGATATATTGCGTATCCTGTGAGTACCATTGGTCGAGTCATCTGCTCCTTCCATTGTTCCTCGTTGGTCGATCTCGCGCTAATCAATCACGTCTGATGATGATGGTGGCGTCGTGTGGTTGTTCTTTCTTTGGTGCGGTGCTTATAGGACCCGGACGCTGAATTGGACGCATCAGAGACGCCTACGATGTCCCAGGAAGAAGCGGCTCAGGCATCAGAGAAGGCTTTCAACGAGGTGTTGAAGAATGGTCCAAAGATTGAGTTGGATCATTTCTTGGTGTATCATGCTCGTACGTAACTGCCCTCTATCTTTCCTCATCTTTCTTTGTCTCCTCTCTCGTTCGTAAAAGTCTGATGATCCTACCCTGTCTATTCTAATAGATTATGAACTCGGGCGATTGCTCGCGTGTCGTGGTGATATAGATAGTGCCAAGACGCATTTTGATTTGGTACTTTCGGGTGCGTGTTTGTCTCGGTTTTTGGTTCTGGTTCTGGTGGACGGATGGGTGTATTGAAAAATCCTGCCATTTTTCTATTGTACAGGTAAATATCTAGAGGTCGGACCTTCTGGTAGGAAGGGAAGGTATAGCTTGGAGGTGCGTACTACTTTGTTGTTATTGTTCGTTTGCTGTGACGTCTTTCTGATGCTGACCTGACGTGTTTTTCTGTTTGGTTTGATAGAATGCTCTACACCTCCGTACACACGCTGCCGTGGAGGCTTTGCATCAGAAGAGGCTTTAAACGATAACCGATAACCGATGAAAAGTCCCAACGATGGTATTGATATTGATATTTTGAGCGAGGAGACGATGGGAGGGCGGGATGATTGCTCGATGAGACGAAACGAACGATGAGATACTGATATAATTGTACATCCTGAACTGTGCTCTGCTCTGCTCTATATACCTACGTTCTTTGGAATATCCCTATTAGTTATCTATCGTGTATTAGTAGTAATTTTAGTCATGAGGATCGATTTGGAGAGCAAGGCCCAAGAGCAGGTTAATTAACTTGAGGCGTATCTGGAGTGGTTGGCTTGGTAAGATAAGATGAGATGTTCAGCTCCTGGTCAGCTCTGGTACTCCTCGTTGGTAGATGAAGTCGGCTGTCGTTATCCTCTCGACAGCAATACTCGAAGTATCATTCAGCATCCTCACTACTGGCCATGTTCTTTGTAAATAGAAATTAGCTAAAAATCTCTGAGCTTAAAGATGGTCATTCATTTGGAGGCGCTACTCTTCTATTTCTCCATAGCACCACAGACCGTTTCGCCTTGTAGTTGAGGAATGACTTTGTGTTGAAAAGTTTGAAAAAATCGACCTGCTAGATACTTTTCGAACTTTCTTCCTCTACGCCGGGATCTTCCTCGCCTATTACATTTCTATAAGGACTATCGCCCTCTTTCGTCCCCTCTTCCCTCCCCATCATAGTCTTCTCAACTGCTGCAATTTCAGAAAACTGCAACTCTATCCATTCGTGCAATATTGACTTAAGGGCACGGCGAGCTGTCGAAGCGACAACAGTGGCCATATCCTTTTCGTTCGAATAGACACACTCATGAATCGTCTCACAAGCGTGTCACATAGCGGCATGTATGTCGTCATTAGTCCGGTTGTTGAACCTCCCAAAATACAGAAGAGGATGTCTATATAGGTAGAATATGAGACAGTGAAGGCGTCAGTAACATCTAGACTCGACTCATAGAGCCAGTGGAGAAGACTGCCATACGTACATAGCACAACCTTACCACCACGAGTCACTGGAAAGAACGCATCCCTTAACCTTCCTCCCTTCCCAACATCAACGGTATTCGTTGACACTGGTATCCTTGGTCCAGAGCCTGTTGAGACGGATCGCTTCTGTTGCCGTGCATCGGAGCTGGTAGTGTAGCTCCGAAAAGATGGTGACACAGGAGCGACCACATGAGAGTGAACTACTCTGTACAAGGTTGATGGAAACGTCATTGACCTAGGACGACTCCGGTCCAGAGAAAGGTGACGGTAAAGAAAGACTAAGGGTATGGAGCCAGGAGTGTGCTTTATTGCCGAGTTACAAGCACTCCTATACGAGTGTCGAAGTGTAACATGCAAGGCAGTCATCTCGTTCTGAGCCAAGAGACAAGGCGGTAAGTGTGTTGACAGTACTGGTCAAAGCTTCAACTTGTTTGTCAACGAGGAGAGAATCAAACATCGTGTTCTCGGTTGGTCGCCCTGTCAATTTTTTGATGTCCGAAATTTCAGTCGACGCCTGGATAACTTTTCTTCAAGTTTCGGTGACCTTTGTTCGCTACTACTAAGTACTACTGATATGAAATAAATTGGAAATTTTTCAAACACCTCACTCAAGTCTGATACCTCAAACTCGGGATGCAGATACAATTCTTCAATCTCCCTCTTCTCCTCCCCACTGTTCCTATTCCCATCCTCCGTCAACCGAGTCAGTCGATAATCCCTCATGGAGGCTTTGCATCAGAAGAGATTTTGAAGTAAATTGAGACGTAGACGATGATGCTAAATGTTGAGACGAACGATGAGATACTGATATAGGACACAGCTAGTTGTACATCCTGGACTGACTGCTCTACTCCATATACTTACGTTTTTTGAAAATCTCTATTAATCATGAGGAACAATTTGGAGGAGGCAGGGGCGGAGAGGGGAGAGATGGATAGGGGTTATGGATGGATCTTGTACTGGTATAGGCACAAGGAAGAGAGACGACTTTGTTAATGGAGCTTGAGCGGACTTTACAATCTCAACGCGGCCACGAGGACTGTACTAGTGAGAACAAACTGCATGAGATTGTTCACCTCAGTGCAAATGGGCGCGTTGATCCTCTACAGAATCTCCTTTGTCAGCCTACGTACGAAAGAGACCTTTTGAGAGTTAAATCGGGTTCGTGCCATTCGTCAGGCAGAAGCTCATTGTGGATTCATCACTGTGGAGGTCGGAGAGGTTGATAATCAACCTACGATTTCAACCTACAAATGGTTGCGAGTTATCCATGTGTTGGTTGATTGGTAGGTTGATCGGCATGCTATTGCCAATAGGATGAAAATCCAACCTATTTTGGCCGAAATCACCTCCAGTCCTTTTCAACCATTCCGCCCGCCATTCGGCTGAAAAGTGACCTAATGTAGGCTTTTGGATGCTGTACATTTGGCTTCAAATGAATGCTTTTCCTGGTTCTCTAATCAAGTAGTAGTGAATGAAAGAAATCAAATTAACAAAGGCCTAAATATGTACATACAGGCAACGGCGACGACAGCGATATACACAACTACACACGTACGGGCTACTCATAGCATCGCGAACACCCATGACCCTGTCCATATACGCTCACTCCACCGCTTCCCTTTTCTTCTTGGGTCCCTCAGCGAACCTTTTTGAAAGAAGCGCAAAGGCATTCAGGGCGAGAACAGTACTGAAAATGAAGCGCAAAATTATCAGTAGAGCGTGCACCTAACGGTAGATCTGACATACCTGGGCCACTTGACATATCACCCTCACTATCGCGCCGCCGTTGTGTGCTGCACAGAGAACTATTTCCTTATGAGAACGAGAAAGACCTAGAGAAACAACTTGAAGCTTAGAGAACAGTATCTTGACAGTTGTGTCTTGCGGGCATATCTTGCGGGTAGAGCTTGAGGGAATTGGAGTTGAGTATTGTAGTTGAGGCCAGAAGTCCAGGCAGAGCCGGCGGTGAGCGAGAGAGCAAGCAAAGTCAAAGCAGAATTCGACGTGGCAGGATTGTTGACACGGCCGCAGATTGACACGCTGACTAACAGCTGTACAGCTGCGGCCGGCAACTTCCGCCAGTCACATAAATTTCGCACAACTTCTTCAAGTCCTCAGTCCTCTCGAATACTCTAGCAAAACTGTACACTCGCATAGTTATTGACTAACAATACATTTATTATTGTTACTACTAGTTGTAAGGAACAGTAGCTTCTGTTCTCATAGACGTAGTGAAGTAACCAAGAAATCAGCCTATCAAAGGGTAAGTAGGCAGGTTAGAAAGTAACCTACTGCGCTAGGTTAAGATAATGCTGCGAAAAGGCATCAACCTAAAGTACCCGTTTTTAGGTTGAAATCTCCTTTTCGACCCGAAATAAGTCGATTACCAACCTAAGTTATCTTCACAGTGCATAACTTGCTCGTGGCTCCGAACGGACCCTTTATGGGGAAGAGGGAGGCGGGGGGTAACAAGAGAATGGCGATTTAAAATACGTGGAACTTGTACTCTGCCTACAAATATATAAGGGGAGGGCATCAGCGCTAAAAAGTCCGTAGAACTCTGCGTATAGAAAAATGAGGGCTGTATGTAGCTACAAAGTCCCTTATACAAGCTGTCCGTGTAGCAAAAGAAGCTATACAAGGCCAAGAGTTGAGGAAGACCCGTTGAGATCGCTATAAGTACATGCAAAAACTGAAATATTCGTAGCAATGACCACTCACCTCAAGTTCTTAGCACCATCCTTGGTTTGTATCACTGTTCCCTCAAGCTCCCTACATCCACTGATTCGCGCCACCAACGCCGCAGCCGGTCTTCCATCCAAGTTTCCGCTCAGCCCACGTTTGTACTCCTTGTTCAGCACGTTAATCAGAGTGGTCACTGGTCCAGCAACCAAAATGAGGGCGATGATCTGACCAAACATCCAAGGTGTATGTCCGTTCAAGTTATTGTTTACAAGCTCTTTGTTCTCCATGACCATCTTCTCGATCATCAAAATAGCCAGAATCAATGATCCTAGGTTGAGAATGGAGAGTAGAGTGAATCTTGTGTTCACGGAGAACCAGTGCTTTCTCTCGGACGCGTCCGGCGCCTTGACCGAGACGACTCGTATAATGAAGTAGGCCATCTGGATGATCCATAAGGCGACTGCAAGGGTATTATCAATAGAGCATCGCAGGATTGAAGGTCGGAGACGATACATACTGACAGTGAAAACGAGGTACTTGACATTGCCTGTCGGATTTACCATGAGGAATAGGGCAAATTTGATTTGGGCATTGCAATCCTGGTTTGCTCCAAACGTTCCTACGGTGGACCAGGTCCAAAGACAGAATCTGAAAGAATAATCAATCAAAAGCTCGGTGATTGTGATAGGTATACTCACCCAATATAAAGTAAACAGTGCAGCACGGTCGCCATGAAAAATTTGATCTTCTTCACTCTGTCCTCCTCATAAACCAGCATGAGTGAGCCGTAGTAAAAGCTCATCATGAACACTGGGAACCCAAGCCAGGTCACGATAAGCCCATCATACAGGGAAAGATCACGGTAATCCGCAATCGCAGCGATTTGTACGCCAAAGGAAGTGACAATGATAGTCCACCAAGAGTCATCGGCATGAGCTGGAGAGATGGCAAGAGTGAAAAAGCCTATGAGAAGCTGAAGATAGGTAGCAAACCGGATTCCGAGGCCGTCAATGTCGGAATTGGAGGTGCAGGTCGACATTTAACGACGTCGACGGTGCGTGGCACGCACTGGGGCCACGGGGCTGGCGTGGATGTACGTGCCTGTAGTGAGTCAGTCTTACGAGTCGTAAGACTGACTTTGCTGTGTTGGATGATTAATTGTAGGTCAAAGTTGCATATGGCTTCGATCGTCTTTATACCATCCTAATGTACTAATAAGTACAAATTTGAAAGCCGTGATATCGATGGCTTTTTCTTCGCTCTTGATCACAGTTTCTTCTATGCCACTGAATCAGGATGTTAGTGTGCGGTGTATGTTGCACATGGACAGATCACTATATTTGCCACTGGTTGCTAGCAGTCGCATTGACATTAACTAAGCGGCGGCGCTCATGATTGATCTCGGTAGGATGTTCATCATACCGAGATGACCGTAATCCGCTATACCCGTATTCCTATGGCGAAAATAGCAGATATCTTCTCGACAGCAGCCTTCGAGGTATTATCATCCTCATTTCTGGCGATATTATTGGGAACTTACTCTTACACCCCACTGCTATAAACCAAAGTTGAAAGGCGCTACAGCCATGTTCGCCATAAAAAGTATTATGAACCATGCACTGCACTGACTAGATTACTTATGGAATATCAGAACTTCTACCAGTTACCAGTGCTGAGAACTGTACCCAGGTAGTTGTACTGCTCCCTGAAACCGGAAACGGCCTACTACTGAATTTCGCCAGACGCTCTGTCCCATGATCATCATGATTATGATACGGCGTATATGACCTAAGTAGCTACCAGTCCAGAAAACAGAGAATGGAAACATAATAGAGAACTGAGTCTTCTTTTCACCACAGCATCACAGAGCGCTTCGTCTGGTAGCTGGCCTAGAGGAATAGTTGAGTGTTTGAGAGATTGACCTACTACATTCCGAACTTTCTTCCTCTGCAGATACAACCACCAAGCTATTCCTCGCCTATCACATTTTCATAAGGACTATTGCTCTCTTTCTCCCCCTCTTCCCTCCGCATTATAGTCTTCCGGGCTGCTGTAAGCTGACAATCCAGCGACACTCCAGTCGCGCAATATTGACATGATAGCACGGTAGGGTGTCATAAACGAGAACATCTTCGACCCTGATCATATCGACCCTGACCACATCGATTTCTTTCGAACAGACACACTCACGGATTGCCTCACAAGCGTGTCTCATAGCCGCATGGAATTTGCTCTTGAGCTCCGGGTCCGATATATGTATGTCATCATGAGTCCGGTTGATAGAGCCCCTATTGAGACTCCCAAAGTATAGAGGAGGATGTCTATATTTGTAGAGTGAGACGATGGAGGCGTCCGAATAACATCTAAACACGACTTATAGAGCCAGTAGAGAAGACTGCAATACGTACATAGCACAGCCCTACCACAACGAGTCACTGGAAAGAACGCATTCCTTAACCTTCCTCCCTTCCCAACATCAACGGTATCCGCTGGCACTGGTATGGGACAATGATGTACCTATTAGTATTACGTACAGTAGCTACATCGGGTTGCCTCCCGGACCCCCGGCGTATCAGTTCTTGGTCCCAGCCCGGG
This sequence comes from Tetrapyrgos nigripes, assembly GCA_013368315.1. Taxonomy (NCBI): domain Eukaryota; kingdom Fungi; phylum Basidiomycota; class Agaricomycetes; order Agaricales; family Campanellaceae; genus Tetrapyrgos; species Tetrapyrgos nigripes. The sequence goes on from JAACJM010000354.1 coordinate 8,679, forward strand.
TAATACACTCCTCCTCCTCCTCCTCCTCCTCCAGAGCCTGTTGAGACAGATCGCTTCTCTTGCCGTGTATGCTGTTCAAATTGCACATTATGCTGTTCAATTTGCACTTTTATTATTTGTACCCGCACACACCCGAAATTTTCCGCACTCATAGTCGAAATCCCCGCACTCATTCAGGTTTCCCGCACTCTCAATGTCTAAGTTGTCATTTTTTTCATAAAACTTAAGACATTTTTCTCCTTACTGACTTACGTGTTTCTATTCTCATTTGTAGGAGTGGAATATCTAGCAAAACACAGAACGAGGACGATGGAAACTGAACGCAAGACCTTTTAACGCGACGCGTCAGGGTCACGTGTAGGTAACATGACTCAAAAGTTTCATGTGACTCATGCTGATACCTTCGGCACTCTTTCACTGCGGGCGGCGATGGGTATTTGCAATCTATTTTTGAGCAGGCTTAAATCTCGAGTTATTCGCACAGTTTTTTCCCAGATAAAATTAGTCTTACTTGCCGTTGAAATGCCGAAACTTGTATCGTAAGTATTTGTGCCTGATTTGGTGTGAAAATACTCAAAAATTTCTGACGCAGATTTGGCTCACATGCCCGGAAAGTATTCGCCACACTTTTTGCTGTATGAGAGAAACTGTTTACGGACAGTTTCTCTCATACAGCAAAAAGTGTGGCGAATACTTTCCGGGCATGTGAGCCAAATCTTTACGGAAGTTTCTCTCATACAGCAAAAAGTGTGGCGAATACTTTCCGGGCATGTGAGCCAAATCTGCGTCAGAAATTTTTGAGTATTTTCACACCAAATCAGGCACAAATACTTACGATACAAGTTTCGGCATTTCAATGGCAAGTAAGACTAATTTTATCTGGGAAAAAACCGCGCGAACAATTTGAGATTTAAGCCTGCTCAAAAATGGGTTGCAAATACCCATCGCCGCCCGCAGTGTTTGCCACGTCATGTTGTCTTTACTACCACCACCGGCCCAGCGTGTACCAGACGTGCTCAGGCCTTTTCCCTGATGTGCAGCCACAGAAATCCGCTTTTTATTGCTCTCTCTATCCTTTCCTCTTCGCAATAGTCCGGTTCAGACAAGCTAATGTTCACGCGTCTGTGTAGCAGGAATGGGGTGTGTGCGCTTCAGGCAGTGTATTAGTGCAAGGCGGCCCAGAATATGGTGAGTTACTATGTTTGCTGCATCTTCTCAACCTTTCTGATGTGTCAGTGGTTTCCAGCATGTCGTTCTCGAGCAAGAGCCAAAAGCTGTACATGGTATGAGGTTCTACATCGCGCATGCTCAGTATCTCTGCTGACGATACATCTGGAACTTCTGTCTTAGATCTTGGTATGGCTTATTATGAAGGGATTTCGAGGTGGACAGGGCTGGATGGGATTCTTATAGAATAGCTACAAATTTTGTGCATATTATCGCAGATAGATGCAGAAATATACCATTTGCTTTTTCACCATTCTTTTGTGCAGAAATTGTTTTTTCTGCAAAATTCTGATTTGACTGAATGGATATCTGCAAGAGCTCATATTCATGTGCACATTTTGTCCTATTTACGCATAGTCAGTTTTGGCTGGGTGTAAGTAGTCATCTAGGCCCAGGAATTGACTTTGTGAACATTGGGTGTGGGAGAGTTTTCAAGAGTGTGCGGGGAAAGTCTGTGAGTGCGGGGAAAAATATCAAGAGTGCGGGTAAATAATAAATGTGCAATTTGAACAGCATAGCACATTTATTATTTACCCGCACTCTTGATATTTTCCCCCACACTCACAGACTTTTCCCGCACACAGTGACCTACTTTCCCCGCACACTCTCGAAAACTCTCCCACACCCAATGTTCACAAAGTCAATCCCTGGGCCTAGATGACTACTTACACCCAGTGAAAAACGACACAGAGCAGAGCCGACTGAAAACCGACCAAAATCGACTGTGTCCGGCCCAGCTGAAATGGTGGGCCTTGTCAGCTCCAGTCGGTAGTAGTCGTAGGGACTCGTAGAATTTTACATGCAGCATGACAGATTCCGACTGGATCTTGCTTGACCCGACTGGTTTGTGCTGGTTACGGCACTCAGATAAATGCCTGTAGTGTCAGATAGCATCGGACCTAATCAGATTTCAGCGGGCATTTCATCTCAGACAGGATCAGAAATACATATAATTATCAGCTTCTACTACGTTACACGATATCTGACTATATCCAACTACAACTGCATAATACAAAGTCCAGATCCTAACAAGAAAACCAAAGGTGAACCAAGTTTACTAAGTCTGCAGTGGTGCAAAACACGAAGTGGAAGAGGGATAGAGACAGCGAAACTCTGAAAAGCAAAGAATAAGAATGGCAACAAAAATAAATAAGAAGAGTACATACCACCCATTGTTCTTGCACTTATCAGCCGGTTTTTGACACGCCTAGAATCTAAATTAGTATTAAGTTAGGAACTACAGTAAAAGTCAAGACAAACTGCTTTAACTTCGAAGGTCTGTTGAGATCGAAGCTTAAAAAGTGAGACAGAAATCGAGGTAGAGACAAAAGACAGGTCAGCGTTACTCAATCCCAAATGAAAGAAAGCATTTACGCACCTGTAGTAGCCTATAATTCGGGCCAGGCTGTTACTTCAGTACCTTGGAGCATCCCATCCACCCTGCCCGCATACAGCTTCGCCTAGCAAAGAGTCCTACCACATATTCCATGTAACTATCTTCTAGAAGAATGGTCGTCGGCTTGTTGACGTGTTTGACGCATTCTGGTAGGTTGTTATAGTGTTTGGTGGTATCTAAAGGGAGATAGAGCCTCGCATGTTAGCCTGCCATAGAGGAAAAGTCGAAATGACAATGCCGTGGAGAAGAGAGGAGGGAGGTAGTATGGATAGTGGGAGAGAGCAGGAGGGAGGGAGAGAGGGCCCGGGGAGATGTGGTGGAAGGGATGAAAGGACGTGTCATCCACATTGCACAAAGCAGAGCTTGAATGTTGCGGAGTTTGAAAGAGCTGGTTTAGAGCCGGACAAGGACAACAAGTTTGGACTTAGAAAAAAAAAGAGGAGATGGCGCGATGACAGGGAATTCGAGGATGATAGATAGAATATGAAGAGGAAACCACTCTCTGTACGAGAGGATTCGATGGTGGAACTACTCAGATATGCTCAGCATCAATCTGACCGAGTCCAAGGATTTCTGAAAAGTCCTTGCCATATCAGATTTTATCTGTACAACTCAGTACAACTCGTATCTACTTGGAAATTTCAACATCCAGTCGGATCTCGTCTGTGTCATTTTTCACTGGGACTTACACCCAGCCAAAACTGACTATGTGTAAATAGGACAAAATGTGCACATGAATATGAGCTCTTGCAGATATCCATTCAGTCAAATCAGAATTTTGCAGAAAAAAAACAATTTCTGCACAAAAGAATGGTGAAAAAGCAAATGGTATATTTCTGCATCTATCTGCGATAATATTCTATAAGAATCCCATCCAGCCCTGTCCACCTCAAAGTCCCTTCATAATAAGCCATACCAAGATCTAAGACAGAAGTTCCAGATGTATCGTCAGCAGAGATACTGAGCATGCATGATGTAGAACCTCATACCATGTACAGCTTTTGGCTCTTGCTCAAGAACGACATACTGGAAACTACTAACACATCAGAAAGGTTGAGAAGATGCAGCAAACATAGTAACTCACCATACTCTGGACCGCCTTGCACTAATACACTGCCTGAAGCGCACACACCCCATTCCTGCTACACAGATGCGTGAACATTAGCTTGTCTGAACCGGACTATTGCGAAGAGGAAAGGATAGAGAGAGCAATAAAAAGCGGATTTCTGTGGCTGCACATCAGGGAAAAGGCTTGAGCATGTCTGGTACACACTGGGCTGGTGGTGGTAGTAAAGACAACATGACGTGGCAAAGAGTGCCGAAGGTATCGGCATGAGTCACATGAAACTTTTGAGTCATGTTACCTACACGTGACCCTGATGCGTCGCGTTAAAAGGTCTTGCGTTCAGTTTCCATCGTCCTCGTTCTGTGTTATGCTAGATATTCCACTCCTACAAATGAGAATAGAAACACGTAAGTCAGTAATGAGAAAAATGTCTTAAGTTTTATGAAAAAAATGACAACTTAGACATTGAGAGTGTGGGAAACCTGAACGAGTGTGGGGATTTCGACTATGAGTGCGGAAAATTTCGGGTGTGTGCAGGTAAAAATAATAAAAGTGCAAATTGAACAGCATAGTGGTGAAGCCTGAGGGTGCATCCAGACCAAATCCAGGCAACAATTGGGCAACGACGATCTAGAATTGTTACAGTTGTTAGCTATGTAATCCCTGCATATCCATTGAGATCAGTTCCCGGGTTGAAGACGTTAGTATAGTTCCCATGAATAGACACGAAGACGTTATCTGCAATAGTGAGAACTGGGATTTTTGACGTCAATACCTGAGTTGAAGACGTCCTTAGAGGTTCCAGTTGGTAACAGTGTGTAGTGAAAAGCAGAGGTTTTTGGGGTTGTGGTCGCAGGTAAGGGTACGGGTCCAAATTTCAAAACCCGCACTGACCTGTACCCATAGAGCAGACCTGCCATACCTGCCATCTAGAATATTTTACCAGTAGTTTGTAGTATCTTCAAGTTTGATACATTTTGTGTAGTAAATTTGAATGATTCATTGATAAAAATGATTTTATGGACTCACCATGTGAACGACAAGTGACACGCCGATTTTCACAGAGCCACAAACCCTAAAGACTGTGGCTGAACACTTGTGCAACGAAAAATCACTTTATCTTGTCAATAACAAATAATATTTGATGGTAAGTGTACTAAATAAGTATATACTAAATACATGCTTAGGGAGCAGGGGTTATTCCCCACAGGTACCAACCTGTACCCATACCCTGTGACAGGTATGTATTTACATAGTAGCCACTCAAGTACTGCCCGAAAGGGCCAGTAGATGTTTGTTTGTAGATACTTACATAATAAGGCTTTAGCTGACTTGTCTGCGTCCTCGACAAGCAGTTGACCTATTTATTGGTCAAAGTTATTTCTACTGGGTTTCTTGATGTAATTTCTGGTCCTTGAGCAGCTTTGACACACTTTGAGGATAAGCTAAAGCAGGAGGAGGAGGCACAGGGAAAGTTGAGATAGAGTTTGGACAGAGTTGACAGTGGATATGTTGACAATGACAGTGATGTCATAGTTGACGTCTACAGACTGTGTCAGATATTCGGTCACAGTTGGGAATGGTCGGCTTTCGTCAAGATGAAAAAGGGGTGGGAGATTGAGCCCGTGAAAAAGATTTGGGAGGTCACTCTGAGAACGAAACTGGGGCAAAGGGCCATTGCTTCACGTGGCAAATTATGAGGCCCTTTCATGTAGTCTAACTGGGGTAAGGGGTCACTGCTCCACATGGCAAGTTACGAGGCCCAGAGGAATTACTAGAACCTTGCAAATTTATTGCTTACTTACTCTGATGCAAGGAAAATCACATAAAGTATATATTGCTCATCGCAAACAGGAAAAAATATGTAGGAGATAGTCTTTAGTGTGACTGCATTCCGAGAGTAAAGAGTGAATGGCAATAGGGAACAAAAGAAGGTGAGTGTCGTGACAGTATTATTTTAGGGTATTTTCGTTCATTTTCTGTTTCTTTTCTTCATCAGTCACTGCCTTTTGATCATCGTTTTGTTCATCCTTTGCCCTATCTTTTGTTCATCTTTCCCTGATCATTTATGCACAGCTACTATCCCCTGTTTCATCATTTGTTCATCTTTTTATGATACATCTCTTACAGGGACACTATGCACAGCTTGTTCATCTTTTGTTTATCTTTTTATGATACATCTCTTACAGGGACAACAGGCTGTACTTTGATTGTTCTGGACAGTTCTCTGATTCCTTTCTTTGCTTTACTCAGCTTTTATCTTTATTTCTGTTCTGTGTATATAAGCTTAGAGTAGTAGCTCCCTAGTCCCCATCTTGACCTCTTTGTCTTGGGACTAGGTGAGCATCTCATGTATTTCTTGTTTTCACTTAATATTAACTTTGTCTTGGGACTAGTCTCTCATTGTTATTGTCAAGAACGTTGTCACTTAGCAATAACCACCCAAGTCACACAATAAACCAATAGATTGACGAGTTACAAACGAGACAATGTAGAAAGAGAGAGAGGATAAGAGAAGTGGTGGAGAAAAATAGAGGATGAGTAGCTGACTATACTCAACACTGCACTGTACTGAGAGCGGAGTGGAGACGAAGTGAACAGACTAAAGAACTAATTACAAGTCCTTTGGTATATATGAAAAAGAAGTGAATTGAGAATAAGTGAATAGGTGAGAATGTCCATGGAGATAGGAATCGGAGGAGATAAATGATGTACATGTCAGATCAAGTGATGGTAACTGTAGACAGAGAATATGATGATGAAAGAAATGAATAGTAGTCTGTGGAGATAAGAAATGAATAGATCGGTGATTCGTGACACTACCCCCCTCTTATGATGAGCTTGCACCGGAGCTTGCATGTCGTTGTCCCTATTGTTTGGACAGGATAGATCCCATAGTCCCGTTTCCCACTAGTCGTTAAGCCTTCTCTCCATCTCTTTAGAAATCGCCTCCTCTTCTTCTTCGTCGTCCGTGTCCAAATCCCATAATGTTGTGGGGGTATGATGTCCCCAAGAGCCCCAACCGTCCGAGTCCCAACCTTTGTCGTTGTCGGGGTTACCCCACCCATCGTCGACCTTGTCGTTGGCTCCATTCCACCAATCATTGTAGAACCAATCGTTTGGGTCGTAGTTCCACGCAATTCATACGAAGAGGTTGATTCCATCTTCACGAGGGTCATATGGGACTTTAGTCCCAGAGAAGGTGAGTGATGTTTCAGGTGAGAATGAGAATGAGCTTTCGACAGTAGATGCAGTGGAGGTGGACATGTTTGTTGTGGAATTCCTGTTCGAGTGTAGGCTTTTTAAGATCTTTGCGTCTACATGGGTCCCTTGTTTTGGCAATGTTTTGACAGTGAAAGCTGTCTATCGGTGTCAGTACGCCTGTGGATGTTTCTGGTGGAATTCTTCAACCATGTCCGTTACGTTCGACAGGTTTGACGTGGGAACCCAAGAGTTCTCCGAGTCAGGGTAGTCTAACCATTTGATGAGATACTGAGTTTCTTTTCTATTTCTGGTGGGTTTGGAGTCTAGTATTTTTTCCACGTCGTATTCTTCATCTGCGTCTAGCAACTCCGCGGGTGGTTCGGGGTAATTCGGTCCATGAGCGTCTGTTTCAACATATGGGGACAGTAATGATGCGTGAAAGACGGGATGTATTCGCCAAGTTTTCGGTAATTTCAACTTGTAATTGACCTGACCGATTACTTCAATGACTTCGAATGGGCCATGGCGATGATCAGATAACTTAGCTTTCAGTCTCGTCGTTTTTAGGTTTTTCCCGTCGAGTAATACCTTGTCCCCAATCTTGTAACCTGTCCATGGTATAGAATGGTTTCTGTGCTGGTTTTTCATTGTTTCCGCTGATGAAGTTAGACTGGCCTTGAGTTCATCTCTGAGTTGATTGAGATTTTCGAGCCGTTCTTCAACTGTCGGTAGGTTGGATGTTGGGTTGAATGTCGGGAAAAACCGCGGTTGATATCCGTGTAAGAGTTCGAATGGCGATTTTCCGGTTGCTGAGTGAACTCTAGTGTTGTGACTGAACTCCACATACAGTATGTAGTCCACCCAGTCTTCCTGTCGGTAGTTACAGAAAATCCATAAGAACTGTTCTAGTTCCTGGTTGTATTGTTCGGATTCCCTGTTGCTCTGTGGGTGATAAGCTGTGCTGAGTGCTGATGTTATTCCGAGTTTCTTGTGGACCGCGGCCATGACTTTACTAGCGAACTGCGGTCCTCGATCAGAGATCATTTTATCCCACAGACCATATCGCCGCCATGTGTGATCAAGCAGGAGGTTGACTGTACCGTCGCTGTCAATTGTTTTTGTACAAGGTGATATGATGATGGTTTTTGTTGATCTGTCAACCACGACATGTACTGCATTGAATCCTTTACATTCAGGGAGATCCGTGATAAAGTCAGTAGTGATAGTTCCGAAAGGATGTTCTGGAATTTCGGTGGGTACCAGGGGAACTCGAGTCGGATGATTATTGGGTTTAGTTAACTGGCATTTGGCGCAACCGTTTACGTAGTCTCTGACAAAGACTGACATTCCTGGCCACCAGAATCCTCTGCTGACTAGTTCGTAGGTTTTGTATCTACCCGGGTGTCCCGCCGCTAGGGAGTCGTGGTGCAACTTCACAATGTCTCATCGAAGGTTGTCGTCAGCTGGGACATAGATTTTACCCCGGAACAATATAATCCCGTCTTTGTAGTTCCATTCCTGTAGATTTTTTACCAGAGACCGTGGTCCGTTCCATAGAATGACGTCGAGGGCACTCACTACTTCAAGGTCCCTTTTGGGGGACTCTTACAGTTCCTTGTCTGGTCACTCGAATTTGGAAAAATTTAGGATTGAGAAGGACCCTGTTAGCATTGTCGTTTTCAATTCCGACTCGGTGATCTGGTTCTGGACAATGGATCAGCTTCGTTAAGGCTTCCCAGGTTATGAAGGAGGGAGAACTCAAATTGTGTGAGGAATAAGGCCCAGCGTGCTTGTCGCCGGCTGAGTTTCTGAGCTGTCTGGAAGTATGTTAGGTTCTGGTGATCGGTCAAGATCTCGATGGAGTGTGGGGCTCCTTCCAGATAATGTCGCCATGCTTCTAGTGCTCGTATGATCGCAAGCAATTCTTTATCATGGATGTCGTAGTTTCGTTCTGTCTCGGAGAGGGACTTGGAGATATAGGCTACCGGGTGCCATCGGTTGTCATCTCCGGTTTGCATGAGTATACCTCCTGTTGCATATTCTGATGCGTCAACTTCTACTCGATACGGTTTGGTATGGTCGGGGATCAGTAGGACTGGTTTAGATGTAAAGAAAGGATTCCTCTGTTTCTGTTCCCCAGCTCCACTGATTGTCCTTCCTTGTTAGGTCGAATAGTGGTCGTGCAATTGTCGAGAAGTCTTTGATGAACCGTCTGTAGAAGTTTCCGAATCCTAGGAATGCTTGTACTTCTTTTACTGTCTTTGGTGTTGGCCATTCAATTACTCCTGCTACTTTAGCGGGATCCATTGCTAAAGTGTCATGGGAGACAATTAGGCCCAAGAAGTCGACCTTATCAGTTTCAAACATGCATTTCTCGGGTTTTGCATATAAGTTGTTGTCTCGTAAACGTTGTAACACCTTTTGTACAAGTTCGCGATGTTCTGCTAAGTCGTGGGTGAATATGAGAATGTCATCCATATAAATAACGACCTTCCCTTGATCGATCAGATCCTTAAAGATTGTATTCATCATTGCTTGAAAGGTGGCTGGTGAATTCATTAGTCCGAAAAACATAACTGTTGGTTCAAAGAGTCCTCAATTGGTTTTGAAGGCGGCTTTCCATTCATCTCCTTCCTTGATTCAGATGTTATTGTATCCCCATCGTAGATCGATCTTGGTGAATACGTGGGCGTTTTTGAGTTTGTCGATCAGTTCTGGGATAAGAGGTAAGGGATACGCGTTTTTTACGGTACCCTTGTTGAGTTCTCTGTAGTCTTGTACTGGTCGTAGTTTTCCGTCTTTCTTTTTAATGAAGAAGAAAGGACTCGCCATGGGTGATTTTGATGGTTTAATATATCCTTTGTCGAGGTTTTCATTTAAGAAGGAGTCTAACTCGGTTTGCTCGTTTGGTGAGAGAGGATATGTTTTGCACGTTTGTGGTTGAAAATCCTCTCATAGTTCGATTGCATGATCCCAGCTACTTCGTTGGGGTAAGCGTTCCGAGGTTTCTTTGTCGAATACCGACAAGTAATTGTGATATTGCTTGGGGATCTGCTCTTCTAGTGATGTCAGTTGATCCGGTTGATCTGTTGTTGACTCGTTTTCAGCAATTGGTTGTGCTTTTGTAAAAGCTGCTCGGATACTCAGCTTGGTTTTCGATAGTTCTTTGTCTTGATCTTTTGGGGTATCAATATATTCCATGGCTAGTTGGCTCCATTGGTGTGGAACGTTCCACTGTCCAGTTGTATCTTCGGAGGTTTGTAGTTCTCCTGATTCAATTTGTTTTGGGCGGGTGTTTTGAGATCGTAATCTTCGGCGTTGACCTGCTATCTTTGGCTGTGCCACCGGTTTATAGTGTCCTGTGGGTTCTTTGTATAATACTTGGTACTCTCGATGGTACGTTCTAGGGTTGACTATTTCAGATTGTCTTGATTTCGTAGAATATGTATTCAACTTAGCTTTGATTTTTATCGGGGGTTTTTCCAGTACGCAGGTATCAACACAGTGTGTCAGGTTAACTTCCGAGGTTGCCCAATCAATTTCTGGGTTGTGGTGTTCTAGCTGTTAAGCAGGCATGGTACGGCTTGTACACTACTAAACGCAGCAGCAACTACGCTACTTACCTGGGGATAAGAGATAGCTTGTTAGGCTTGTTAGAGGCTTGTAGAGCGATGTGGGTTAAGTATAAAACTTGTTATTTGGAGGACTATCTACGAGTCCTTATATACCTTTGAGGATGTACAAATACATGTAAACTAATACTAGAGTAACAATAAGATTCTATTGTACTTGATAGTACAATGCTGGTTTCGTACACTATTGTCGTACTACACTTATTGTCTATATAGATGACGTTGATGGCTGCAACTGAATGCGCCAATTCAACACTCCCCCTTGCTAAGCAGCACGGTAGTGTGTGTAAGCATAGGTAGGCGCTGTAAGCAGCCATGGAAGGAAGGGATCAAGTGCCTCGACGTTTTCGATGCGATTTATAGGACTTTCTTCAATTATAAAACTGAAGTCCTAATTGATTCCTGAACTTCTCAAACTTTACTCGATCTAGAGCTTTAGTGAGTAGATCTGCAGGGTTATTGCTTCCTTCAATGAAGAATAACTTGACTGTCTCGTCGATGACTTTTTCTCGAACAAAATGATATCGAATATCAATGTGCTTGGTTCGCTTATCTGTGACAGGGTTTGATGCAATAAAAATTGATCCCTGATTGTCACCGTAAATTGGAATAGCGTGGAGAGGATATTCAATTTCACTGAGAAGAGTCTTGAACCAGCATACTTGTCGACTGCAGTCACTAAGTGCCATGTATTCAGCTTCAGTTGAAGATAGGGCAACTGTCTTTTGTTGTCTAGACGTCCAGCTAAATGGTGCTTGGGCTAATTGTAGAAAGAAGCCAGTTTGAGATTTGCGAGATCCAGGATCTGATCCCCAATCAGAGTCTGTATAGGCTGATAAGCCTTCTCCCCCTCGACCATTGTACACAAGAGCATATTTTCTAGTGCCAACGAGGTAATGGCAAATATCTTTCGCCTTATTGAAGTGTTCTTGTGAGGGGTTTGCAGCAAATTGTGCAAGTTTTGTGACAGCAAAGGAAATATCAGGACGTGTTCCCAACATTAAATAGAGTAAGGATCCGATTATCTCTTGATAACTTTGATGAAGAGTATGATTGACAGGAGTGTCTTCTGGAAGAGGGAGAGGGTGATAATTGCCGGGTAATGGGGTAGCAGAAGCTTTCGCGTTTTGCATTCCATATGTCTCTAGGATTTTATCCAGATAAGCGCACTGGTCTAAGGAGACCTTGCTGCCTTTCCTGGTAATTCTCATCCTAAGGAATTCTTTGGCATCACCTAGATCCCTACATTCCCATCTCTTCATAAAGTTTCCTTTGAGTCGTAAGACTAAGGTTTTGTTTGCTCCACAGAATAGAGCGTCATCCACATAGACTACGGCAATAACTATAGAATTTTCAATAAGGTTATTGTTGGCGTCATAGCGTTTATGAATGAAGATTCCGGCATCGGAAATGATTCGTTTAAAACCAAGTTCCGCCATGGACTTATCAAGACTTTTCCACCACGCAAGTCCTGCTTGTTTGAGTCCGTAAAGAGCACGAAGAAGCCGGACGACTTTATGCTCTTGTCCTTTTACTTTAAAGGCTTCCGGTTGTTCCATATAGATTTCTTCATCGAGTAAGCCATATAAGTAGGCTGATCGGACGTCGACACCGGACACGTGCCAGCCCTTAAGTGCAGCTAAAGTGAAGATTAAGCGCACAGTCTCGAAACGAACAACAGGCGAATATATTTGATCAAAGTCTATGCCTTCGACCTGTGAAAAACCTTTTGCAACGAGTCTTGCCTTTTTACGACCATCAGTTTTTGATAACTTTCCTATCTGTAGGTCTTTCGACCAATTCATAGGTGTCGCGCTTGCGAAGAGCCTCTAGTTCCTCGCGGCAAGCGACTTTCCATTCCTCTTGCTCAGCTATAGGTAAGCGAGCAATATCTTTGAATGTCCATTCGCGAATATTACAAACATTCGGTTGATTCCCATCATTTTTCGAAGTAATTTTCTGAATAAGCAAGTGGGAATCGATTTCTCCAGGAGCAATTGCCTGCATAAGCAAGAAATTTATAGATACTCCCCCTTCCCGGCATGGTTCTGCCATTTCTTCTGATTCAGGGCGTGCAGAGTCATCACTCTCGGCTTGCTGCTCCCCCTGGGGTGCGCTTCCGGATGCAGAACTAGGTCCGGGAACCTGTTGCTCTGCAGCTTGTTGACGTCGGTTTTCTCTCCGAGCATCTCTCTCTGCTTTAGCTTTTGCTTCCGCTCTTTTATCAGCCGCGATTTGAGGTTCAAGATCGCGTGTAACTTGTACGGGGTGTTTATCTCCGTACTGTTTGTTTGGTTGACTAACACGCTCGCTTCGACATGTTGGTTCTCCGTAATTCCGTCTTGGTCTAGTGACTTTTCGAGGTGCCACAGGAGGTGGTGTCTCCCTTGGAGGTGGCGTTATAGGCCTTCTAGGTTCTAAGTCACTATCCGGGGATGAAGGCGGCGGATCCTGCTCAGGTTCGTCGTCACGAAGCTGATCAGGTCTCCTTATGGAAGGATGCGAGGAGGACGATGATTAAAATCTTCATCATCATCGTCAGGGATTGTTTGTGGTAGAGGAGTGTCATCATTCTGCGACGACTCGATAGGAAGTTGTTTCGAACTACGAGATTGAGTTTTACATCGAGGAAAGAAGTCTTCCTCAAACACGGCTTGTGGGGATGTAAATTCTGCATTGTTTGTACGCATGAAAAGATTTCCACGTTCTCCCGGTGCTACACCAAGATATGTCATGAGTTCTGACTTGGAAGCGAGTTTGTTCTTTCGAGTTTCCTCGGGTTTAAAGACATAAGCTCCACAGCCAAAAACTTGCAAATGATCGATACGTGGTTTTTCCTTTTCAAGCATTTCAAATGGAGTTATCCATTTGTGTCGTCGTAAGGGAGTACGTCGATAGACATATAACCCGTGACGGACAGCATATTCCCACCAAGATTCAGGTAGACACGCTAGTTTCATCATTGCCAGTGCCTTATCCATTAGAGTGCGTATAAAGCGCTCGGCTCGACCATTCTGTTGATGAATGTATGGTGCACTGTTAAGGATTCTAATACCTTTCTCGAGTAACATCTCTCGGTAGGTACCTTTGATGAATTCACCACCCATATCAGACATCCACTGTTCGACTTTCGTCTTATATTGAGTTTCTACCATCGCAAGGAACTGGCGAGTGGCAGTTAGTGGTTGTTTTTTGTCTTTAAGAAGTCGTATCCAAGCATCTGAAGTGTAATCATCAAAGAAGACGAATATATACTTGTACTTGTGGTAGGATATCGTGGGGTATTCATGCAAATCCGTATGAATAATTTGGAAAGGACGAGTAGCACGTCGTTTGTTAGGAGGGTAAGCCTGTCTGGGAGTTTTGCCTTCAAGACAGCCTTTGCACAAAGGAAGTTCCTTCGGAATGATGAATTCAGGAGTGCCAAGGGTGTGTTGCCGGACATGTTTTAAAACATCATGAGAGGGATGCCCTATACGACGATGTAAAGTCTCGTAGTTGATAAGATAAATCAAAAGATTGGCTTCAGAAGCGACAATTTTCGATTTGTGTGGAAGATAGTATAGCGTTTCTTCCGGTATACGCTTTGAGAAAGTCAAGAATGTTGTATTTCTCGAAATGGTAATATGATCGGAGTTACCGTGCATAATCATGTTGTCATTTAAGAATTGACCGACAGATAAGAGTCGTTGATTTAGATCGGGAATGTAATAGACCGGATATAATTTCATAACTCTTTTACGTTGAGAGATCAGGACTGTTCCGGATGCACAAATATTCGTGAATCCATTGGCAGTTTTCGCTGGAATTGGTTTTATATAACTCAATTCAACAAAGTCATTGATGTCAAACGTAAAATGCGCTGATGCTCCAGAGTCAAGTAACCATCCATCACCGAAGTGGATTTTGACAATATTAGATCTCTTCTTCTTACATTTCTGGCATAGTGAGAACAGAGTGCCGCAGGCACATAGATATTTATTGTCACCAGGACTAGTATACAGATCATTATAAATAAAAGGGGTCGATGAACCCAGAGGAGCGGTATGTAATAAATATATACATGAAGAACCAGCTTCCATATTACGAGCTGCTGGAAAAAGCGCATCAGTACTTTTATTCATAAGATCTGGAGTGAGATCTAACCTGAGATAACCGTTGTCCATGCCGGAGACTTCAGAGTCTAAGGACCAGCCATAATTATTTGCGGCATTGACGGTAACCATGGCGGGGGTAGAAGGTCGTGGACTTGGAATCCCGTCTGACCATGTGTCCTCTACAGGTGATGTAGGGAGGCTCATCCTGCTGATCGATGGCGGAGTCGACATATACTCGAGGTCGCTGGTTTCGGATAGGCTCGGAGACATGCTCCGGAGTTCTGGCATTGAACTCGGAGTCGGGACCCGGGATGGTAATTCCTCCGTCATTTCCATTCCTCCGTCATTTCCATTCCTCCGTCATTTCCATTCCTCCCAGTCCGATTGTTGCGTCTCGCTGCCAATCGAGCAGCTCGTCGTACCTTCCATCCTTGTTTTGGAGGTGAGGAGTGAGCCATTCCCATCCTGTTGAAGTCGTTCCAGGAGTTGGACTTGCAACACGGCTGGACGGTAAGGACTGAGTGATCATGCCACTGGGATGTGCAGGAAGTGAGCCACTTGGCCTCTCGCTGCGGGCTGCAGCAATGCGTTGGACCAGAGAAAGAGTGCCCGTTGGGGCAACGGTGTTCAGTGCTGTTCGGAGTGGTTTCCCATAGATGTGTAGGGAATCCTCGGGATTCTGGAATCTCTCCCCAAGGTGAATTCCGCACTGGAGTATATCGGCAGCAGGATCCGATGCAAGACGGTCGATAAGTGGAACAGGGGTCCTGGTGTCCTGCGATTCCTTTACACCTGACTCCGTCATTGTGGAGCCAAACACACTTCCGAGTTCCGAAGTGTTCACCAGAGTGTCCTCATTCCAACTGGCATCTTCTCCTTGAGCGCATGCCATATCGGCATCTGAACCAGTCTGAGTTTCGGGATATTCACCGTTCCAACCATTCCAGTTACAGAAGATGATTTAAGGTTATTCCAATAGATGCGTTCAGTGAGAGTGCGTTTAGGACGAGGAGCAGGGGTAAGTGAAGTGAAGGAGGAAAGATCGGGATGAGACATGACGACATCTTCAAGAGTAGCAACAGTCTCACCAGATGGTCTAGCGCCAGTATCGTGTGCAAGATTGATAGCTCTTTTGGTACCTGTGAAGAAGGCGTCAAAAGGCTTTTCCGTTTCCATAAAGAATGGCTTACGGGAATCAACTGCAGCGGGCGTGTCGACGACAGTGACTGTATGCATCATGGGAGACATATCACCATGAGCGAGATGTGCTTGGCCATGTCTCTTGGCTTGTTCGAATTTTCCAGCTCAACCTCCTTGACGGAAATGAGCTTTTCCCTTGCCCTTTCCCTTCCCTTTTCCCTTGTTATCTCCATTAGAGCCACTGGCTCCGTTAGCGCTGCTGCTGCTGCCACTAGGGCGCTGCTGCTGCTGCTGTTGGAAACTGGGGTTACCGTCCTTTCGCTTGACAGCAGAAAGACGGTTGGCATGGGCTTTCCCTGAAGGCCCCTTGAAAACTCCTTGACGAGATTCCCAAATATTGACAATCTCGGTTTGAAGTTCATCGAGACTTTGATTGTCGATCTGCGTGAGGGAGCATTGAGTATACTGATTGATGAGATACTCATATCTGGGAGGGAGTTTGGAGATGATGAACATGACGATAAGGAAATTGGCGACTTTCGTCATGGAGGTGGCAGAGGGGTCGTCAGTTGGAACACCGGCAGCACTAACCCTGTCAAAGTGCATGCGAATTAGCTCGACCGCAGCACTAGGATTAGTGTCATTAGGAATGATGATGGAGGTGGCACGTTTGAAATCCGTGTAGATTGCGGAAACACCAGGTTTCCCGTAAGTCTTCTTGAGAAAGTTCCAAATTTCTTTGGCAGTAGTCATTCTGAGTGTCTTCTGACAAACGGGAGGGGAAAGACGAAGTTTGATAGACCCGATGGCCTTATCATTCTTCTCATCCCAGTCTGCCTGTTTCTTTCGAGCCGCCGTGATAGCCTCAACTTGAGCCGCCGTATCTTCAGCGGATAGAGGGGAGACGGTACTCACTTCAGCATCACTGGGGCGATCAGAGCTAAGGACAGAGCTAAGTCCAGTAGCCTGAAGCCAGGCGAGAAGGATGTCAGCCCAGATATTGAAATCAACACCGGCGAAGACGGGGACAGTGGTCATCAGGATGTTGGAAGACATCTTTGATAATTCTGGGGAAGGTCAACTGTCAGCATTTATCCATATGTAGAATAAGAAGGCAGCATTAGATGCGCCATGCGAAAGTGAAGAGAGGCAGCGATGAACGCGCCATGACAGTGACTACTCCCCTAGATTGTCAACAACTGCAGCTGGACATAAGTCCTGCGCTGTTGGACGTATCGTCAAGCCATTAAAGGCGATGCAGGCTGCCACAAAGGGCGCCACAGGCTGCCATGAAGGCGCCATCCAGGTAGTATGCGAAGTCTATGGTTTGCAGCCATTGAAGGCGCTCCCAAGGGCCTTCGGGGCCCATAACCTGTTAAGCAGGCATGGTACGGCTTGTACACTACTAAACGCAGCAGCAACTACGCTACTTACCTGGGGATAAGAGATAGCTTGTTAGGCTTGTTAGAGGCTTGTAGAGCGATGTGGGTTAAGTATAAAACTTGTTATTTGGAGGACTATCTACGAGTCCTTATATACCTTTGAGGATGTACAAATACATGTAAACTAATACTAGAGTAACAATAAGATTCTATTGTACTTGATAGTACAATGCTGGTTTCGTACACTATTGTCGTACTACACTTATTGTCTATATAGATGACGTTGATGGCTGCAACTGAATGCGCCAATTCAACACTAGCCAATCGGTTCCTAGAATAATATCATGCTTGCTGATGTCCATAATATAAAATTCGGCAGTTTCTTCGTGATACAACTTTTGATCTTGTGTATAGATCCGTAACTTTTGGATGGTGTAATGTGTCACCCATCCCATAACGTTTTCGGACCCGTCAACATTTTGTACTGGGAAGGGTTTTTCTATGGGGATTCTATTCAGGTGGTGTTTTTGAGCGAAGGCGTTGTTGATAATAACCCCTTCCGCTCCGCTCTCCAGTAGAGCGATTGCGTCGATTTTTCGTCCAGTTATTTTACCAATTAATTCCATTTCCAATTCTATCGAGGGAATCTGTCGATTTCGAGTGATTGCCGTGATTCTTAACTTAGATGGGAATTGTGGCTTACAAAAGGGTATAAGGCTCGTGTATTGCCTGTTTTTTACTGGTATATATGTCCATACTCCTCCTCCTGACAATGTGACAGGGGAGGTATTTAAAAATCCGTTTGTGTTACAAGGTCCTTTAGGTATCCTGCTGCCTTCTCCTTCTCTTCTCCCGATAGTGACCTGATTTTGGCAGTGAATTCCACGATATCCTTCATCGTAGTGTTTGTCTTGGAGGATGAGGGTTCTGTGGTGACTGTAGTCGTTCTGATCAAAGGTTTCCAGGCCGTGTTATTGGGATTTGTTGTGGAGGACCTGGGAAAAGTAGGGCAGTTCCATGTGGTGTGACCCTTTTCGCGACAGCCGAAACATCTTCCTTCCTTTTTCATCTTTTCCCTTTCTTTGTTTGTCAGTTTAGGTGGATATTTAGTATTCGAAGATGCACCTGGGGTATTACTTTGGAAGGCGTTTACTTCCATACTTCTTGTTCAGCTTCCTCCCGTGTTCTGCGATCCTTGGTT
The DNA here is from genome assembly GCA_013368315.1 of Tetrapyrgos nigripes. Classification (NCBI taxonomy): domain Eukaryota; kingdom Fungi; phylum Basidiomycota; class Agaricomycetes; order Agaricales; family Campanellaceae; genus Tetrapyrgos; species Tetrapyrgos nigripes. Next base: position 27,024 of record JAACJM010000354.1, read on the forward strand.
TGTTGCCCTCCTTCCCCTCGTTGTTTATTCCATAAGGCTTTCTCCATTTGTCTTTCCACCCAGATCATGTGTTGTTTGACCGCGACCCTCTGTAGCGCCACGAGGTTCTTGGGTTGAGATGGTAGATAGGAAATTCGGTCTACCAATCCTTTCGGGAGTCCTTTTCGATAGTACTTCATTAATCCCTTGTTGTTATAGCCAGTATCTTTAGCGTATAATTTGATCTATATCCGCTAATGCTCCCTCCATCTTTATGGTTTCTATTTTCGCTTGTGCTTGAGATTCTCGGGATGTTGGTTTGAAATCTCGCAGGAACTCTCGTTTCACTTCTCGTAACATCCACAACTTCTTCTTTGTCGCAGATCCCAATAGCAATGAGTCTTCATCTTCACTCGTTGATTCTTCGTCACTATCACTATAGTCATCGTCTTCTGCATAGATTTTCGCCATCATGTCGTGAGCCCATCGTCCTGCTTCCTCTCCTGTGAAGAGGGTGAGAAATAGTGCTATTTTCTTGTTTTCCATAGGATAGACTCCATTGTTGAGCCGAAGATAGTTGTTAAACTTGGCTAACCAATCTTTTGCCAAATTTTGTTCTCCTGCAAACTTCTCCGGTTTAGCTCCTCTTTCCTTTGTGGTTCTTTTAGGAGAGATAGTGAGGTCTTCTTCGTTGGAAAGGGTTTCCGCGGGGGGTCTATTTGTTCCTCCTGTGGTGGCGGTAGCTGAGGTGGGTTCATTGTGTTCAGACAATCCGAGGGAAGAATAGAGAGTCTGGAAATCGATTGTTGGTCGTTGGGGATGGATGGATATGGGTTCTTGGATTGCACTGGGGGTGCTGTCAGATGGAGATCTTTTAAGGGGAGTTTGTGGTTCGGTTGGAGGGGGTGGTAGTTTGGATTCAGGAATAGGTTCGTTGTTAGGGTCTGATTCTTCAAATCGGCTATCGGAAGTTGAGTTTCTGAAGTGGGTTCTGTCGGGAGTTCTAGTTCTGCTTGTGTGAGTACTTGGTTGTGTATGGAAAATCAGTTTTGGCACAGATTGTTTAGACAAGCCTCCCAATGATTATTAGCTGAGAGATAACAGTCCTGTTGGCTTCGAAGATAGTATGCGTGAGGACAATGGATACAGGCAAGAGGGATGTGAGGTGAGGAAGTACGACTGGGAACTCAAGATGTGGCGCATGATTGTGATCGAGTTATTCTAGGAATTCCGCTTCTGGACATGCACTAGTTGGTGTCTTTGGGTTCTGAAAACAGGTGATCCCACTGTTCAGTGGGGACATCTTCCCAATAGTCTCCTTGTCAGTTGTAGTAGTTTATTCTGGGTATTCAGGTTCAGAGGTATTCTTCGTGTTCCTCTGGGCAGGATTCCAAGATGTCACAGTCTTCGTAGTTGTCGTGACTAAACCAACAAGGGATAGGAGCATTTCCAAGTTGGATGAAGTAGCGGGTGTCTATGACTGCCACATAACGTGGGAATGCGTTCTCAGGAGATATCTTTATTCGAAGGTATTCAAAGATGGTTACTTCACCTTTGGCTGATGTTCTCTTGTTTAGTTTGATCCAATGGTTGTCAAATGCAACAGCGTGTTCTCGTACTGTGTCTTCAACCTGCTGTGAATAGTTGTTGAAGCTGTTTGGATCTGAGCGCTCGATCCTATAATGATATTCTGGTGGGGGTCGAATTCGTAGGTTGGTGAGGAGTGGTTCAAAGTTGAGAGCCACTGTATATAATTGAGGGTTTTTAGATTTCAATTACAGAGTCGGTCGACCACCCTACTTGAATCGGCGAGTCTGGTTTTATGTCTCGAAACTGTGTAGACGGGGGGATGACTTCATGCAACAACTCCTTGAGCTTGTTCATGCTGGCCGACCTGTGAGGCTCCTCACACAGGGTAGAGATGATGGGCTTGAGGGCACTGTAGGGGAAAGATGGGGGTAGGGAAGGGAAGTCCAGTAAGACGGAAGGATTCGTAGTGAGTTGTAAGGTCTGTTTGTGAGGTGGGTGTAAGAGAGTCTGTTCAAGTGTCAAGAACGTTGTCACTTAGCAATAACCACCCAAGTCACACAATAAACCAATAGATTGATGAGTTACAAACGAGACAATGTAGAAAGAGAGAGAGGATAAGAGAAGTGGTGGAGACAAATAGAGGATGAGTAGCTGACTATACTCGACACTGCACTGTACTGAGAGCAGAGTGGAGATGAAGTGAACAGACTAAAGAACTAACTACAAGTCCTTTGGTATATATGAAAAAGAAGTGAATTGAGAATAAGTGAATAGGTGAGAATGTCCATGGAGATAGGAATCGGAGGAGATAAATGATGTACATGTCAGATCAAGTGATGGTAACTGTAGACAGAGAATATGATGATGAAAGAAATGAATAGTAGTCTGTGGAGATAAGAAATGAATAGATCGGCAATTTGTGACAGTTATCTGTCTACTGTTGTTCTGTCTATGCCTACTGCTTAGAGCCAAGTGTGTGCTCTTTACCACAGTGAGTATTCTCTTCCTTGTGAATACAGATCACTGGACAGAAAAAGAGATAGTGTTACGTTTGCAAAGATAAGCGAAAGTTGGACTCAAGCAAGGATGGGATTTGAAAAAAGCAAGAAGAAAACAAAAGAGATGGGAGAATGTGGGAATGCAAACAGACATTTGTCAGAAGACCATGACAAAAGAAAAAAGTACAAACACTCAGTATGTACTGCGAAATGGGTAAACAAGAAAATGGTATAAACCAAGAAACACAAACCTAGACCAAACCACGAGTCCAATGTTGAAAATAGCATAAGGAGCTGGAAGTATAAAGTGGAAAACAAGAGACCAGAGACAATATTACTGGCCATGGATACATTGCACAACATTCTCCAGAGCAAAGAGGTAAAAATGCCAGAGAGAGAAAAGGGAAAAACATAAAGGACCAGTATACAGACCAGCACTATCAACAGATGTGTTGAAGGATGACAGTTGTGATAGAAAAGTAGGGGCAGGTTGGGTTATACAGGGCAACATGAGGTGTAGATATCAATATGGATGTGGACAGGGAGGAGAGAAAGGAAAATAATTAGCATATCATGTAATGCATCAAAAATGAGTAAAAGAGCAGACACATGGAGAAGGATCAATGATGAAAACTCATGTGTTGTATGGCTTTGTGACCTCGACAAGAGAGAGAGAATGGTCTAGAATATTGTCTATGGTTTTGTCAATGGTTGCTTGTACTTTGTCAGGATGACTTCAGCACGTTGGGCACAAGTAGAGGGAGAACGAATGGGATAGGTTATTTAGAGAGGTAGGGAAAAGAAGAAAGACATGTTAGTCAGAACCACCTAATACAAAAAGACAAGAGATGCACTAGATCTATAGGAGCTTCTTGAAATGCAACTTGATCTATTGTTCCGAGCTGCCTTCAAGAAAATGTTAATGTAAGCTCAGATGAAAAGTGGTTAGTAAACACACCATCTTAATGACAAGAACCTGGGACAAATCATATTGTGTTCTCTAGCTCTGTGTTGGTGACATTGTAGGTGAGATATGCATTGAACCAAGAAGGATAAATATCATTCTAAACAAAGCATTAGCCAAGGGAAGAGAAGGAAAGGGCTTGAAGACACACTTTCTCAGAGTGATGGTTGAGAGGTTTCCCTGGGTGCCCATATCCGCCAATGTAGTTGCAGCTCCTATACTTGCAACCAGGATGAGAAGGCTTCATGGTGAGGTTTATTGTAATTTTCTGTGGAGAGCACTGGATGTTAGTATCAGCAAAAGGAAACTGGTCTGCCAAAGACTCACTTGGTTTCATCCTCGTAAATCTGCGCTCAATGATTGTACTAGTCCAATTCAGCAGGCCACAGTTTCCTGATGTTGTGTATATGGGGAAAGTGGATGACCATGAGCAGGAGAGATCAGAGAGGAGGAATGGTGGTAGGGGGAGTTTCACTGTGAGAGGAGGGAGAGTGAAAGGGATTTGGACACACGTCATGCTGGCATCAACATGATGTCATTGTCAATGTCAATGGTCACTGGACGGTCCAGACTGAGTCTAGGCATTTTGGTTGTTGGGAAGGGCAGAGACCAGCTTAATTTGAGTGGCAACAAAAAGGGGTGGGAGTTTGAACCCGTGGAAAAGATCTGGGAGGTTGCTATGACATAAATAGAGAGTTTACAATTATGGTCATGTGAAAAATCTGCGTTGCGATTTCAGCTGTGTCTGAAAATCCCATTGCGCATGTTAGCCACGTGTTATCCAGTCCTTGACCTTTCTTCACTACATTGTTCCTCCTCATACATCTTGTAGTGCATGGAGACTCTCTTACTCGAGCAGCAGCTTAAATTTCAGCACCTTCTTCTGGCACTTCCTGAAGCACTTGATGAAGCTGAGCTCGGAGCTCCAGCAAGCTGAAGGAGAGACCGAGTTGACCTCACTAGTCTGCGCAATGATGTCTGGCTAGAGCCAGCTTCATTATTCGGGTCAGCTCTTAAATGCTGTGCGTGTGTCTGGGGCATCTAGGCTGACGGATGAGGAAACAGTGAAGAGGACAGATGTGGCAGTGTTAGAAACCTGCAACATAAATTTTGGACTGGTCTGAAAATTGCAACGCAAAATCACAAACTCTCTAATTAACTGGGGCAAAGGGCTGTTGCTTCATGTGGCAAATTACGAGGTCCTTTCACATAGTCTAACTCAGGTTGTGCAGAAGGGAGGGAGAATTGGTGGAAAGTGAGAGGGAAGAAGGGTGCTAAGCAGACCAATTTGACACACTAGCATGACATCATGGTTATTGATGTCAATGGTCCTTGGATCTGGTCTAGACTGAGTCTGGACATTCCAGTTGTCAAGAAGGGCAAAGACCAACTGTGGAAATGAAAAGGGGTGGGAGCTTGAGGTCATGGTAAAATTTTTGAGCTCAACATAAGTTAACTTGGCCTTTAAGAGGCCTTGTAACTGGGGTAAGGGGCCACTGCTTCACATGGCAAATTATGAGGCCCCTTGCTTGAGGTTTGGGATAGCAACAGGTGCACAAGCTCAGTTTATGGTGGTAGTGAGTCAACATGCTGGGATGATGTCTGGTTGTTGACATCATTAGTGGTCTTAGGCAACCCCTGCCAGAAATCTGTGACTGGAAAAGTGGACCTTCCCAATTTGGAAGTCATGTTCCCATGGTAGCTAGAGAGCTCAATGAGGCCTCATCTGCATTGACAGATAGGTCTACTGTGCATCCCTCATCTATACCTAAGCTCGGAGACATGGTAGTACTGTTTCTTAAATGAAATAGTAGAAGGAGGCAACGAAATGAATGAGAAGAAGAGAGGTGTGGTCACTAGGCTGGCCCAATTTCCTTGCCCTTCCTTGAAAATCACCTTTTTAACATGGAGTTCCCCTTCATCCCTCCAAATCCTAATGCATCTAAAACTTAAATACAATCCCTTTTGAGTCTAGTTTGTAGAATTTTCGATTTATCTGCCAATATCTGCTCCAAAATAGCGAAATATTGGACTTCTCCTCACCAACAAAAAATTCTACAAACTAGAAAGTGTTTATACATGCCTAAGGATCAATTCTCCTCATACAAACCAAAGGGCAGGGGGAATGTAGGATAAAGCCAAGCTCAGTACCATTTTTTGGCAGAGCATCGGAGTTTGAATTTGGCAGGAGTAGGAGGAGGAGGAGTCTATTACCTAGGCTAGGACCAAGAACTGATATGCTGGGGGTCCAGAAAGCATCCTGATGTAGGCTAGTTACATCATTGTCTCTGGGAAGGTCAAGCCCTGTGCTAGGCAAGCTTACGGCTCCCAGGTCTGTAGCAGATTAGCCCTGGAACTTGCCAACACAATGGATACAGGTACTAACATACTGAGTAGCCCTATTGAGACTGTACACTACTGTAACTACATTGAGGAGACACATCAATAAGATTGAGGAACATAGATAAGGGTACCATTGTATATTGTGAGCACTTTAAAGACATATTTTGCAGTCATGGGGAACACTGGTTTCCATGAGACAATGCAGCCCAGTAGCACTGCAGGGTCAGCATGGATGCTATAGAAGGAGTATGGGCATGCATTGTAGAACCAAGTCAGGAATTCATGTCTGAGTTCTGCAATTTTTGTTGTGGGTACATTCCAACAAAGCATGTTCAGGAGTTTCTGTTACAATGGAAGTCGTACTTCAAGGTTTTGCCTTTCGTTCGTTTGTTCATTGAGCCTTTCCATCAAAGAAAGGTTTGAGCAAGACTTCAGAAGATGAGTATCACTTGAAGTAAGACTTGTAGAAAGATGTATAAGGTCAAGCTGGGGAATCTAGCTTGAAGAATACTCTACCTATATACAAGGATATCTTGTAACTACGAGTCAGAGTACAATGTGTACTAGGCATGTAAATCATCTGTAGTAGCTATGTCAAACAGCATGTAAGTAATAGAAGACATGCATACAATGCATGTAAACAATGTGTGAGTAATAGTAGACATGCATACTATGCATGTGAGAGAGAAAGCAAGGATAGAGCATGACAAACGAAAGGGAAACATGTGTTAGATAAGAAAAATGAAACAGAGTAAAGAAAAGAAAAAGTGAGTCAGAGAGTCCTATAGAATAGGGGTGAGAAATTGTAACAGTTTCAACCTCAGATCTGCAAAAATGACATAATTGCTCGTGGTATGGAACCTTTGTTCTATGGTTATCAATCCATTGAAGACACTCAACAGCCAGAGGAGTGTCACCACATAGAACTTGAGTAAGTGCCTTTCGACATTGAGGATGTGGGGTATCCTTCAGATACTGACACATAAACATAGTTCTATATGAGACTTTTTGGCTGTCTGAGTGTGGCTCTGTTTGCAGCTGCAGTAGGTAAGTCTTACAATGTGTCTTTTCTACCTCTGTCTCAACCCATTGTGTTATACCCTTTGCCACCTTAGTGTGGAATTCATTCATTTGTTCAGGAATGAGTAATACATCCACTGGAGGTATCGGAAGTAACAATGCAGGAAGAGCTTTCCAAAAAAACTCATTGAAGGTCTGCAAATCATGAATGTTTTCCTGATTGTGCCAAGGAAATAGATTCATGCATTGTGGCAGAAGTAAATGAGTCAGTCAGACATTGTAGAGTGTAGGAAAGATACTGTAGGGCCAGTTCAGCCTGCCAATAGGCAATAGGGGTAATACCTGTTTCTGTGAATACAGCCACATTTGTTAATGTTTTGGATAGGCCTAGCAGCCTCTTGAAAAAGCTTAGTCTTTTCCAGCATGTTGATTAGATCTGAACTGGTGTCTAGAGCCACTTTGCATCCATAGATGAGATGAGGATCAATACATCCAATATAAAGGATGTGTCCTTTGTTTGGGGAAGACTGCCAATCATTGATTTGATATGCAGCACTGGATGTGCTGTTTTCTGAGCTTTGGAGGCTTTGTTTGAGTAGTGTGGAGCAAGGATTGAGTGGAAAGCATCTACTGTCATGAACTGCTACAGTTCTTTGTCCTCCTTCATCTTCTACTACGTTATTGAACCCATTCCCTGATCATTCATCTATTGCATTTCCTCGATAAACCTTTTAAACCTTATATTACTGACTTTGAACCTTATAGAACCTGTCAAACTTTATAATAACTATTAATCAATCTTCCATTCTATTGATCCTATCTTTCCCCTACATTTCTCCACTTTCTCCTATGTTTCTCCTATTTCTCCTATCTTTTTCCTATCACCTATTCATTACTCTTCTATATAAACCACTAGACATTCTAGCTAGTCCTTTAGTTCGTTCACTTCATCTCCACTCCGTACTACTACTACACAGTGTAGAGCCCAGTCAGCTTACTCTTGTCTCTCTATATCTCTCTTTACTCTCAATCGATCTTGTTTTGTGTGACTTGGGTGGTTTGCTATCGAGTGTATCAACAACCTTGACATCTACATGATAGCTTCCGCCCTGTAAGGTTATTCCAACATAAGTGTATTCAAATACCATTGCAATGACATCATTGGCAAATGTGAAGATGGGCAAATATGTGGGAGGAGGACTGTGATAAGCCACCACAGATTTTAGGGCATTGATGACCATGAAGTTTATACGACACCATTCATAGAATACATTCATCTTCTGTTGCAGTCCTTGGGGGGAAAGAGCTATAAGAAGCAGATCATCTGCCTGCTCAAGATGGGAGATGTGTTGACCATGAAGCTCCACATCGTCACTTGTAGCAGGGATCCTAAAATCTGAGAAATAAAGAATCCAGAGAAGCGGGGAAAGGGTATCTCCTGCCAAAATGCCCAGTCTCAAGTTGAACTCAGACAATTCATTGCCATGCCGAACTTTATATGTCATCCTAGTGTATAGCATGCAGAGCCAGTCAAAGATTTTTTCATAGGCCATGCACAGATCAGTCACCCCCTATCTATTATTTTTCTGGACATTCTCCTCTTCAAACACATGTTCAACACATGTGCTTCCTCATGTAATATTGACTCATTATCTTTTCTGACTCATTTCTCTATTGTGACTCATTACAACTCATATGTAGGATATATAAACTGTAGATACTTGTACTTGTACCTTAGTCCTGATATTTTTCAACCCCTTGTCTGCAAGTACTTACCTACCAATGGTATTGCTCTGATTGTTTGTTATCTTTTGTGCTGATTATACTTTCATTTCCCGGAGTATCATTTGATATTCACACTTGCAGGACTGCATTTAGAAGACTACATTGAGCTCATACATTGTTCCTGCCAATGTCTGGTGCTTGCGACACAGTCTCTGACAGATTTTGCCCCCTGCTCCCATTATACAAAGTTTGACCCATAGTGTAGCATGATGCACTGATGGAAAAGCATTGAATATATCAACACTGGCAACCCAGAGGGTCTTACCCATGCTTTGAGCCTTTTCAATGCAATCTCGCAGAATGAACATATTGTTATTTGTTCAATAGCCTTTTCTGAAGCTATTCTGTGATGGAGGGATTAAACCTCTGTACTGTGCCCATTCATACAGGTGAATGAGGAAGAGAAGTGTCAGAAACTTCAGAAGACAGCTCTCAAGTGCAATAGCATGGTAGCCCTCTGGATCATCTTTTGGTTTGTTTCGTTTCAGCACACCAGCAACGAGTGCCAGCAGCCAAATTGTGGGACTATCAGTGTGATCAAGAGAAGAGTTGATGAGATTGCATAGTACTATATTGTCCATCTCACAGACTTCAGCATAGTGTATGTCATTGGCACCAGATGCATATTTGCCAGGATGTAGGTTATGCAATTCTTCCTTTGCATTAGACAGTTAATCTGAGTCGAAATGGTGATCAAAACATTGTTCAGGTGGTAAGGAGACTGCTATTGCTTTGTGCAATCTATGGCATGCATGATCGAAGGAATTGGGGAGAATGAGTGGCAGATTAGATCTAGGTACAAACACTGTAAATAGCTGGGCAGCTGTCACACAAGGTTCAATGTTGACAGCCCTGTTGGAGTGTTTACGAAACAAATTCCAAAATTTGGCTGAGAATTTCAGAGCAGCTCGAAACTCCACAAGGTTTTAGTCTTGATGTCTCAACACCCTGCTTCTGCCTTCCACATTGCAAATGCATGAGTACAATTAGCTGACAGTGCAGGACCAGGTGTTCGACATGATATATTCCATTTTGAGGAAGATCTGAAGTAGACACCAGAACCTGCTTGTTGATCAGGCAGGAATACACCATAGATCTAAGCTTTTGTTGGTGACAGAATTGAGGGATATGGGAAGGGAGGAAGATAGCCATATATTTTGATCAGAGGGTCAGATATTGGTTGATGTGTGGAGTTGATGGCCTCAATGAGGAGTAGGTCCAGCTCAGTATCATTTGGTAACAGATCTGGCAGTAGTTTATGCTTTCTGGGATTGGCTGTCACTAGCGTTTGTGAAGCTGTAAGTTGAGCATCATGATCATCAATAGTCAGTGTAACTGAGATTGGTGAATGATCTGACCACTCATCATTGTGAGGAAGAACATCAAAGCTGTCCACATTGTTGCAAATGGTGGCATTACCAATAGTGTAGTCAATGACATTACTACCTCAAGGTTGGAAAGAAGTGCAATTCAATGAGAGGAGACCAAAGTTGGACACACCATTTATGATACACATATGTAGATCATTGAGTTCATGAACTAATCAGAGACCTCTGGAGCAGTGTGGGGCAGTATCCTTTGAAGAGTGAGGTAATCTTGCATGAGCAGCTTGTAATGAGGCAGTCCATGCATTTAGGTCGCCCATTAGTAAAATCCTCCAATCTGTGAAATAAGCAGCTGCAAGAATTTGTAGGAGTTGGTCCATAGGATCAAATACTGATCATACCTTTTACTTCCCTTTTTTGGTCATGAATGAATAAAAAGTTTAGCATGGAAAAGCTTAAGCACGTAATTTGAGCTTTTGCAACCCAGTTTTTTAGCAGTAAATATGATGGATTTGATCTCACCCAAAATCATGTGAACTATCTGTCATTTAAGAATGCACAAAAATGGCTGGCAAATATGCTCCGCACCCCGCTGTGTTTAAGAGGCCTTGTAATCTGTGTAGGGGACCAGGCTAAGAGTCACAAGAACTTTAAATGGACTCATATAGTGAGCCATTTTAGGCCATGTATGAAGACATAGGATCTGTGTTGATAAGGCTAGCAAATGACTATGAGTGTACAAGTTACCAAAAGGAGTAGTATGTACAAATAGAACAGGAGATGCTAGAAGAGCATACAAGTAAGGAGTTACAAGGCCAAAGAATGAGGCTGAGTTCTTTACACTCACTTTCTGCTTGTGGCTATACAAATTGTTCCCAATTCCCCCCCCCCCCCCCTGTCCCATTCTGAAGTCCTGCCCTTGATTTCTTGATTGAATTGTCTGTTTTGTTTCATCTCTGTTTTATTTCTATTGAGAATTTCTGCCCCTGACCAGTCCTTGGCAATGATCACTTTGATTGCAACACTGCACCTTTCCAGTGTTTGCTCAAATGGGGAGAGATCATTATTTGAAAGCTATGGGCCCTGGTAAGTTCTTTTGTCATTTATCATTGATCTAAAAGACTAATCAACAATTGTTAGTCCCAGTTTACAACGGTCAGCTTGTGGTCAGCCAAGGAAAGGCAACTGTGCAACAGGTTTTCAATTTACTCATGAGGATTGGAAAGGAATATTGTCACTTCCATTGTATACAGAAGATATTCCAGCTGGCTCTATCTGTTTGGTTGACTATACAGCTGGGTACTATGCTGGGAGTGGAGATGCCATGCTTGTGTGGAATCTGAAATCTGTAATACTCTCATCTGACCCAGTGAAGAAAGAAAAGACAATGAAATTTTGATGGTGGATACAAATGAAGTTCAATAAATGTAATGTATGTTTTGGCATTTTTGAGACCTCCAGCCTCGTACTATCATAAATCTTATACTCACCTAGTTCTCTGGTCTCTTGAAAGGAAGAAGAGATGAGGGGAAGTAGAGATAGGACTTAGGTTGATGAAGAAGAGATGCTTGTAGACACAAAAAGATGGCTCAGACACTACAGCTTATATACAAGTACACTAAGACCCCTGGTACTTAGCTGACTGATGTGCTGACTGAGGTGCTGACTGATACAACTAATACAGTTTACATGGATAAAAGGATAAACTACATAATATGATGACACAGTAATACATTAGATGGGTAAAAGGATGATCAATAGATCATTTAAGGAAGGAGTCTAGACAATGGGTCTGGAAACTATGATCTAGATCAATATATATGGAGCTAGCCATGTGATAAGCTCTAAAGCAGTCATATGATAACCACATGTCACAGAGAATAGATCACAATATGTGAGTAGGGGTAAAGACTGTAAAAACTGTGACATGTACTCGCCACACCTCAGCGCTGGCCCACACCCCTTTCATAATGGTGAATATAGCTAGGAGTCTAGGAGGTTTATGGAGCTGCCCATGACAATCTGCACTTCTCGCAGTATCATATTTCACAGGTGGTGTCAACCACTGACATGACAGCTATTCATCTTATATCCAAGTCATTTGGCTCATTTCCTATGTCTGGACATCAATCAAGATTAATCAAGGGGCATACGTCCACTCATAAGTGCCTTCTAATTATTGCTGTTTGGTGAAGTGGTTATGTTATCATTTTTCCCACTGTGAGCCCCCAAGTTCAAACCCTGGTTGTATTCTTTTCATTTTGCTCCTCTGTCTGGCTTCATCTTTCTCTGCTAGCCTTAGCCAATCTGTTGGAATCAAAACATTGTTTACACTACCTCTATACGTGTGTTTTACTGACTTATTTTTTACTAAAATTCTATTTTTCTTCTGCGCTTCGCGCAGGACATCAAAAAGTAAGATTCCAGCAATCCCAATGAATTTTTCCATAATGTCACTAGATGAGGCTGGAGAGGAAGTATGCTTGAGGCTGCAGAATTAAAGTAAATGCCAGTATTTACTACCAGGAAAGAGATTTTCTGAAGAAATATTTGTACAGATTTTTTTTTCTTCTGCACTTTGCACAGGACATTGAGAGTCTATGTATCCCACCATAACATTGCTGAAATATGTTCAAGCCTTCTTGACTTTCTGTGTATCTATTCACTTCAGTACTTATCAGGCATTATATTTTTTTTCAAGAATTATCTGTCATTTTTATACTCTACAGAGAGATAAAAGATATTAAGAGTGTCACTACTTTGTATGTACTTGCAGTGATTATGAGTGTTAAGCAGGCATGGTACGGCTTGTACACTACTAAACGCAGTGGCAACTACGCTACTTACCTGGGGATAAGTGATAGCTTGTTAGGCTTGTTAGAGGCTTGTAGAGCGATGTGGGTTAAGTATGAAAACTTGTTATTTGGAGGACTATCTACGAGTCCTTATATACCTTTGAGGAGGTACAAATACATGTAAACTAATACTAGAGTAACAATAAGATTCTATTGTACTTGATAGAACAATGCTGGTTTCGTACACTATTGTCGTACTACACTTATTGTCTATATAATCTTATTGTTCTGTTTATAACTACTACTATTGTTCTACATAGATGTCGTTGATGGCTGCAACTGAATGCGCCAATTCAACACTCCCCCTTGCTAAGCAGCACGGTAGTGCGCGTAAGCATAGGTAGGCGCTGTAAGCAGCCATGGAAAGAAGGGATCCAGTGCCTCGACGTTTTCGATGCGATTTATAGGACTTTCTTCAATTATAAAACTGAAGTCCCAATTGTTTCCTGAACTTTTCAAATTTTACTCGATCTAGAGCTTTAGTGAGTAGATCTGCAGGGTTATTGCTTCCTTCAATGAAGAATAACTTGACTGTCTCGTCGATGACTTTTTCTCGAACAAAATGATATTGAATATCAATGTGCTTGGTTCGCTTATCCGTGACAGGGTTTGATGCAATAAAAATTGATCCTTGATTGTCACCGTAAATTGGAATAGCGTGGAGAGGATATTCAATTTCACTGAGAAGAGTCTTGAACCAGCAGACTTGTCGACTGCAGTCACTAAGTGCCATGTATTCAGCTTCAGTCGAAGATAGGGCAACTGTCTTTTGTTGTCTAGACGTCCAGCTAAATGGTGCTTGGGCTAATTGTAGAAAGAAGCCAGTTTGAGATTTGCGAGTTCCAGGATCTGATCCCCAATCGGAGTCTGTATAGGCTGATAAGCCTTCTCCCCCTCGACCGTTGTACACAAGAGCATATTTTCTAGTGCCAATGAGGTAACGGCAAATGTCTTTCGCCTTATTGTAGTGTTCTTGTGAGGGGTTTGCAGCAAATTGCGCAAGTTTTGTGACAGCAAAAGAGATATCAGGACGTGTTCCTAACATTAAGTAGAGTAAGGATCCGATTATCTCTTGATAACTTTGACGAAGAGTATAATTGACAGGAGTGTCTTCTGGAAGAGGAAGAGGGTGATAATTGCCAGGTAATGGGGTAGCAGAAGCTTTCGCGTTTTGCATTCCATAAGTCTCTAGGATTTTATCCAGATAAGCGCACTGGTCTAAAGAGACCTTGCTGCCTTTCCTGGTAATTCTCATCCTAAGGAACTCTTTGGCATCGCCTAGATCCCTACATTCCCATCTCTTCATAAAGTTTCCTTTGAGTCGTAAGACTAAGGTTTTGTTAGCTCCACAGAATAGAGCGTCATCCACATAGACTACAGCAATAACGATAGAATTTTCAATAAGATTATTGTTGCCGTCATAGCGTTTGTGAATGAAGATTCCGGCGTCGGAAATGATTCGTTTAAAACCAAGTTCCGCCATGGACTTATCAAGACTTTTCCACCACGCAAGTCCTGCTTGTTTGAGTCCGTAAAGAGCACGAAGAAGCCGGACGACTTTATGCTCTTGTCCTTTTACTTTAAAGGCTTCCGGTTGTTCCATATAGATTTCTTCATCGAGTAAGCCATATAAATAGGCTGATCGGACATTGACACCGGACACGTGCCAACCCTTAAGTGCAGCTAAAGCGAAGATTAAGCGCACAGTCTCGAATCGAACAACAGGTGAATACACTTGATCAAAGTCTATGCCTTCGACCTGTGAGACATGCTAACTTCATCATTGCTAGTGCTTTATCCATTAGGGTGCGTATAAAGCGCTCCGCTCGACCATTCTGTTGATGAATGTATGGTGCACTGTTAAGGATTTTAACACCCTTTTCGAGTAACATTTCTCGGTAGGTGCCTTTGATGAATTCACCACCCATATCAGACATCCACTGTTCGACTTTCGTCTTATATTGAGTTTCTACCATCGCAAGGAACTGGCGAGTGGCAGTTAGTGGTTGTTTTTTATCTTTAAGAAATCGTATCCAAGCATCTGAAGTGTAATCATCAAAGAAGACGATTATATACTTGTACTTGTGGTAAGATATTGTGGGGTATTCATGTAAATCCGTATGGATAATTTGGAAAGGACGAGTAGCACGTTGTTCATTAGGAGGGTAAGCCTGTCTGGGAGTTTTGCCTTCAAGACAGCCTTTGCACAAAGGAAGCTCCTTCGGAATGATGAAATCAGGAGTGCCAAGGGTGTGTTGTCGGACATGTTTTAAAACATCACGAGAAGGATGCCCTATACGACGATGTAAGATCTCGTAGTTGATGAGATAAATCAAAAGATTGGCTTTAGAAGCGACAATTTTCGATTTGTGTGGAAGATAGTATAGCGTTTCTTCCGGTATACGCTTTGAGAAAGTCAAGAATGTTGTATTTCTTGAAATGGTGATATGATCGGAGTTACCGCGCATAAACATGTTGTCATTTAAGAATTGACCGACAGATAAGAGTTGTTGATTTAGATCGGGAATGTAATAGACCGGATATAATTTCATAACTCTTTTACGTTGAGAGATCAGGACTGTTCCGGATGCACGAATGTTCGTGAATCCATTGGCAGTTTTTACTGGAATTGGTTTTATATAACTCAATTCAACAAAGTCATTGATGTCGAACGTAAAATGCGCTGATGCTCCAGAATCAAGTAACCATCCATCACTAAAGTGGATTTTGACAGTATCAGATCTCTTTTTCTTACACTTCTGGCATAGTGAGAACAGAGTGCCACAGGCACATAAATATTTATTGTTGCCGCCAGGGCTAGTGTACAGATCATTATAAATAAAAGGGGTTGTTAAACCCAGAGGAGCGGTATGTAATAAATATATACATGAAGAACCTGCTTCCAAATTACGAGCTGCTGGAAAAAGCGCATCAGTACTTTTATTCATAAGATCTGAATTGAGATCTGACCTGAGATAACCATTGTCCATGCCGGAGACTTCAGGGTCTAAGGACCAGCCATAATTATTTGCGGCATTGACAGTAACCATGGCGGGGGTAGAAGGTCGTGGACTTGGAATTCCGTACGATAAGGTGTCCTCTAGGGGTGATGTAGGAAGACTCATCCTGCCGAGCGATGGCGGAGTCGACATGTACTCGAGGTCGCTGGTTTCGGATAGGCTTGGAGACATGCTCCGGAGTTCTGGCATTGAACTCGGAGTTGGAGCCCTGGAGGGTAATTCCATCCCTCCTAGTCCGATTGTTGCGTCTCGCTGCCAATCGATTAGCTTGTCGTACCTTCCATCCTCGTTTTGGAGATGAGGAGTCAGCCATTCCCATCCCGTTGAAGTCGTTCCAGGTGTTGGGCTTGCAACACGGCTGGACGGTAAGGACTGAGTGGTCATGCCATTGGGATGTGCAGGAAGTGAGCCACTTGGCATCTCGCTGTGGACTGCAGCAATGCGTTGGGCCAGTGAAAGAGTGCCCGTTGGGGCAACGGTGTTTAGTGCTGCTCTGAGTGGTTCCCCATAGATGTGTAGGGAATCCTCGGGATTCTGGAATCTCTCCCCAAGGTGTATTGCGCACTCCATCATCTCGGCAGCAGGATCCTGGGCAAGACAGTCGATGAGTGGAACAGGGGTCCGTATGTCCTGAGAAACCTTTACACCTGACTCCGTCGTTGTGGAGCCAAACACACTTCCGAGTTCCGAAGTGTTCACCAGAGTGTCCTCGTTCCAACTGGCATCTTCTCCTTGAGCGCATGCCATATCGGCATCTGAACTGGTCTGAGTTCCAGGATATTCACCGTTCCAACCATTCCAGTTACCATCATCACCCCAACCATCAGAAGATGATTTAAGGTTGTTCCAATAAATGCGTTCCGTGAGAGTGCGTTTAGGACGAGGAGCAGGAGTAAGTGAAGTGAAGGAGGAAAGATCGGGGTGAGACATGACAACGTCCTCAAGAGTAGCAACAGTCTCACCAGATGGTCTAGCGCCAATATCGCGTGCAAGATTGATAGCCCTTTTGGTACCTGTGAAGAAGGCGTCAAAAGGCTTTTCCGTTTCCATAAAGAATGGCTTACGGGTATCAACTGCAGCGGGCGTGTCGACGACGGTGACTGTGTGCATCATGGGGGACATGTCTTCATGGATAAGATGTGCCTGGCCCTGTCTCTTGGCCTGTTCAAACTTTCCAGCACGACCTCCTCGACGGAAATGAGCTTTTCCTTTGCCCTTTCCCTTGCCCTTTCCCTTGTTATTTCCGTTAGAGCCGCTGGCTCCGTTAGCGCCGCTGCTGCTGCCATTAGGGCGCTGCTGCTGCTGCTGTTGGAAACTAGGGTTACCGTCCTTTCGCTTGACAGCTGAAAGACGGTTGGCATGGGCTTTCCCTGAAGGCCCTTTGAAAGCTCCTTGGCGAGATTCCCAGATATTAACGATCTCAATCTGCAGTTCATCGAGACTTTGATTGTCGACCTCCTCGATAGTGCATTGAGTATACTGATTGATAAGATACTCATATCTGGGAGGAAGTTTGGAGATGATGAACATGACGATGAGGAAGTTGGCGACTTTCGTAAGGGAAGTGGCTGAGGTGTCGTCAGTAGGGATACCGGCGGCACTGACCCTATCAAAGTGCATGCGAATAAGCTCGATCGCAGCACTAGGATTAGCGTCGTTAGGAATGATGATGGAGGTGGCACGTTTGAAATCCGTGTAGATTGCGGAAACACCAGGTTTCCCGTAGGTCTTCTTGAGAAAAACCCAAATTGCCTTAGCAGTAGTCATTCCGAGCGTCTTCTGACGAACGGGAGGAGAAAGACGAAGTTTGATAGACCCAATGGCCTTATCGTTCTTCTCATCCCAATCAGCCTGTTTCTTTTGAGCCGCAGTGATTGCCTCAGTTTGAGCCGCCATATCTTCAGCGGATAAGGGAGAGACGGTACTCACTTCGGCATCACTGGGACGATCAGAGCTAAGGACAGAACTTAGTCCAGTAGCCTGCAACCAGGCGAGAAGGATGTCAGCCCAGGTGTTGAAATCAACACCGGCGAAGACGGGTACAGTGGTCATCAGGACGTTGGAAGACATCTTTGATAATTTCTGGGGAAGTCAACTGTCAGCATTTATCCATATGCAGAATAAGAAGGCAGCATTAAATGCGCCATGTGAAAGTGAAAAGAGGCAGCGATGAACGCGCCATGACAGTGACTACTCCCCTAGATTGTCAACAACTGCAGCTGGACATAAGTCCTGCGCTGTTGGACATTTCGTCAAGCCATTAAAGGCGACGCAGGCTGCCACAGAGGGCGCCACAGGCTGCCATGAAGGCGCCATCCAGGTAGTATGCGAAGTCTATGGTTTGCAGCCATTGAAGGCGCTCCCAAGGGCCTTCGGGGCCCATAACCTGTTAAGCAGGCATGGTACGGCTTGTACACTACTAAACGCAGTGGCAACTACGCTACTTACCTGGGGATAAGTGATAGCTTGTTAGGCTTGTTAGAGGCTTGTAGAGCGATGTGGGTTAAGTATGAAAACTTGTTATTTGGAGGACTATCTACGAGTCCTTATATACCTTTGAGGAGGTACAAATACATGTAAACTAATACTAGAGTAACAATAAGATTCTATTGTACTTGATAGAACAATGCTGGTTTCATACACTATTGTCGTACTACACTTATTGTCTATATAATCTTATTGTTCTGTTTATAACTACTACTATTGTTCTACATAGATGTCGTTGATGGCTGCAACTGAATGCGCCAATTCAACAATGAGATGCATGTAGTAAAAAGAAAGAACACGCAAAAGTGTTGAATGCGCGGTGCGAAAGCATTTTCACAATGTCCGCGTAAAAGATTACATAAGATAGGGGGCAGGCGTCTGATTGGCTGTGGCATATGTCCTGGCATATGTCCAAATCCGGACATATGACACGTCCAGACATGTGCCATGAGCCAGTCGTTTAACTTGTTTTTGTTCATCTACAATATGAGTCGTGCAGTGATGCACTTCCGATGAAAGGTTTATGATTTCTCGTGGTATCAGAGGCAGTGGACAAGTTTCAATGGTCGCGTCAGCCATGAGTGCCACATCTGATCAACAAGATAGCAACTCGCGCGCTCCGCGCCATCAGGAAAAACCTCAATTCAAAATTTAGCGTTGATTTTGCAAAATGATGCTTGTCGCCGCTCAACGATGTCAGATATATCAAGACCCTGCAATACTAGTGAAGATAAGTGTAAAATCTGCAGTCGTTTACAAGCTCATGTACTGAAGTGAAGATGTGTCGAGGAATGCTGCCTGAAGTGAGTAGAAGATGTATACTTATGATATCCGTCAGCTTCGTGTATTAGTTGAACAGCTGGTACATATGACGGTCACTATAGGCATTGACGTAAAATGACTGACACTCCTCTAAAACATTACTACTGCTCCAATCTCTGGGAACGACATGGCCAAACCTTGGTAACAGATGGATACTTCTGACCAAGCGGCGGACGTCCACCACACTAGCTAATCGACCGCCCTCAACATTGCACCGGGAAGCCTTGTAAAGCCCGTTATTTGCGTCACGGCTCCGGCTCGAGAAAGGGGGCGCGCGCCGTACGGGGCCCTTTAAGGGAACTGTCCCTAGACCTCACCATCCACAGCAGGAGCCTGATTCTTGCCATGAACTCGCGCTGGCCCATATTATCTTCAATCCTCGTTGAGAGAGTAGGGAGATCAACCTATGATATGTGTCTGAGCAATTGAAGTTGAGGCTCCAAACAATTGCGTATTCGAAAACCCCGTGGGTGTTCAAAAGCATAATTTTTGTATATCTGTCATGCAGAGTTCCACTTATATCTGATCGTGGTCCATCTTCTGCCTGAGCACGGAAGGTTCAATGTATCAGAGGCAGTCCAATTACGAGTCTTCGACTATCAATGCTATTTTTTTCTCTGTGTGCAAAGCTTCCGGTTCTGATCAATTGAACCTCTTCAAGTAGTGACCATGGCAGGTCGCATTCTGAGCGTTGGCAGCTGGCAGTGGCAAGTCTGGCAGCTGGCAGGTAAGAGGAGCAGTTCTGTCGTGTAGTGGTAGTACAACTGTAGTATTCTCTACATCTAGTCTAATAAATCCTTCACGTTCCATTTCTTCGCTTTTTTATCATAGCCACACGGAAAGAGCGTTAAACATGGCGGTGGAATAGTGAGTCGGCCATAGCAACACGGTGGGTATCCTTCAACAAAGGCGCCTATGCATATGAGTTCGATCCTGATTCATAATCTTGACTGATGTAACACTCACGGTACAATATATACAAGAAATGCTAACCCCGTACAGTTTCCCGCTCCCGTAGTGACAAGGACGGGAATTGGACGGGGCGGGGACGGGTTCAAAAAATTCCCCCGCGGGTCTCCCGTGCTGTTACGAGGCCCTTTTAAGGGACTCGTTCTTATAACCTGACGTTCCAGCGTGTGGCTATGCTCGATAGCTCCTCCATTCAGTCGGCAAATTCCGTTCTCTTAATTTGGGCCTCGTCATCGTGCCACGCGCAGCGATGGCCCAGATTTCCCTCGTTCCCTAAAGTCTGTACTGAAGGGCTTGTGGGCTACCGCTTTGCGTGGCAATAACGAGGCCCCTAAATGTCGAAGGTGAAGGTCACGCCAAAAATACAAAAATATCCGCTCGGCAGAAAGGCGTACAGAAACACACTTTTTTACAGATATATCTTATATCAGTAGTAGTGATGTGATCTATCCGTCGAGCGGATATTTTTGTCTTTTCGGCGTGGGTCTGGACCGGGGTCTGGCGGAAAATGCCGGTAGGACGACTTGGCATAGCCACAGCTGCAAAGCGGCGTTTATAATAACGAGTCCCTTAAAAGGGCCTCGTAACAGTAACATCGTGGCTCAAAAAATTTGACAGCTCGGAGAAATCCGAAGAGTGCTGCTAAACACCTCTAGTGGACAAGCTTCAATGGTCGCGTCAACCACGAGCGCTACACTTGATGAACAGGACAGCTGCGTAGCAACTCGCGCGCGCGCCATACGGGGCCGTTTAAGGGAATTGTTCTTACACCTCACCATCCACAGCAGGAGCTTGATTCTTGCCATGAACTAGCGCTGGCTCACATTTCCCTCCATCCTTGTTGAGGGTGTCAAGGAGAGATCAACCTATTCCATGTGTCTGACCTCTTCTCTGAGAATTGAGCAATTCAAGCTGAGGCTACAAACTATTGCGTATTCGGAAACCAAGCATCATTTTGGCTCATCAGGCACGCAGAGTTCCCGCTTCTGTATAACCGTTGTCCATCTTCTGCCTGAGTACGGGAGGTTCAATTTATCAGAGGCAGTCCAACTAGTACGGGTCCTATGACCATCAATGCTATGATCAATGAAACCTCTCCAAGCTAAAAGGGCTAGCGTCCGCTTCCACTCCCTTGCATACCTCCCACCTTTCGGATACTTAGTTCAATGGTTCTTGTTGGTCCCGCAGACGAACCCTTGGATTCACTCCACTACGTCAGCATCTCTGTACCATCATTGGTATGCCATCATCCCATTGCTCAGGTAACAATGATAATTTTATTTCGTAAATCAGTTTAGCGCAATGTTATATGGTAATACGAGTTTCTTCTAGTTGCGCATTGGGATTGCCTCAAATTTTTTTTTGCAGGTGCATATGGAGTTCTGTTTGCAATCTGCATGTATATCATGCGCCGTAAAATGGGGACTGTTAAGAAAGCTCATCAAATTGCCATAACATCTTTGTTTGCGTTCGCAACACTAGGCTTCATCTTTGGTTGTATTGAGTGTAATATGGCAGTCCAGATATACACAACGGACGCCAGATTCTCACCTTCGTTCTTTGGCATATATAAGACATTTCAGTAAGTACCCAGATATCATCTCTAGTATGCTGTGCCATTATTTCCCTTATTGAGCTTGCCTACAGGACTGTTGTGTTTGGACTCTATACACTGACAAAGTAATTCCACTTTCCTTCACATTTCAATCTAGAACTGATTCAGTAACTAAGTGCTGTAGCAGATTTCATTTTGGTAAGTTGTCCCTTAATAATAATTTATAATTCTTGTTTCATCTGACCTGCATCTGCACCAGATTCAAAGATGCTATAAGATTTGGGGATATAAGAAAAAATTCATTGTATTCCCCGTACTCATTTCTGTGGTAAACAACAGTGAGTTGATGATTTATCCTATTTTCATTTAGTATTGACCATACCTGTCAAGGTCTAGCATTAGTCAGAACAATATTCCTCGCACTTGATGCCAAAGCATGGCTAGCGACCAATTATTTTCTAGTTATCACTGCCAGTAGTGTGACTATGGACAAGCTTGATGACATTATTTTCAAAACATTCATGGTTGTTAATATCTTCACAAACTTATTGGTCCCATTAATGATTGGTATGTCCAGGTCATTGGTGTAGCCCCTTCCTATTGCTAACATGTTAATGCCTGAAGCCGGAAGAATCTGGCGGATCGGACGAGAGGTTTCAAAATTCATTGGAAGAAGGAAGAACTCTGTCACTCGACGAAGTCTCGCAGTATGGTATGTGGTCACACTTATACTAGATTATTTGGCTTTGAACTTCCTGCAATGACATTTTTAGTCTTGAGTCTGGAATAATATACCCATTGGCACTCATACCTTCCATGGTGATATATCTAAATGATCAACTCAGTCTTAATTTTCCGGGTGCCCTTGTTCCAGTCCTCATTCAAGTCGTGGTATGCTCTGTCCTTCGACTGATCTTCTCTATCTTATAAATGCTTGTAGGGTATGGCGCCGACCTTCATCATTGTACGAGTCGCCCTTGGAATCAGTATGGAAAGCGTTGAAGACACGATGGCTAGGAACAAGGACGCTAATGGTGGACAGCAGACCCTGATGACGATTCTTGAAGACAATACAAGTACAGGAGCATCGGTGTAAAGGCGTATATGCGGACCTAATTATCATCAATCAATGATGCAAGACTCATCGTACACTATACAGGAAACGTTGTACTTACTACAATCTGTTTTACTATCGTAGTACTACGGGTCCGTTTGTATGCATATGGCTCCGTAAAATTAGGAAATTCCGATGTTGAATAACTCAGGCTTGAAGGCGACGAAGTTTCAGGCAGTGTATCAGAGAACTGGGCAACTTGAAACGTTACCGTCGGAAACGCTCTAATTAGGTTTCTCCCGGGGTTGCTTCCAGCTCTGCTCATTTACGTTAGGGAAAATTTATACCCGCTAGTTGACCGACAGATGAATTCGAATCTTGCCAGATGCAGTCGGCAGTCACGTTTCGTGTCTCAATCCTCTCGGTTCGTCTTCCACACAGCGACCTCACCTACGTACCCAGCTTGTCCTTGGGACCTCTCACAACTGATATGAAGATGTACGTCTCTTGAAATGCGTTTCAAAACCCCTTGACTTAAAACCTTGATGTTGCTATCTTCTCATGGGTCGGAATTGGACGTTTAATCGATATCGAATATTAATTTCTGGAATGCCAGCTGCAGGCTGCAGCTAGCTGGTGCCGCATAGTTCTTCTTCGTCATTTCGTCTATACCTTGGGCTATTCTGTAACCTTAGGTCATCCTCTGCATGCGGCGATGTGACTAAACCCGTGCAGTACAATCCCGTATTTTTTTCCTTCAAACTTGCTATACGATACGGGGTCATATTTCCATACGGTACCCGTATAACCGTATGGATACTGGGACGGCGCGGAGCCCTATGTGACTGCTCTATTGTTCACAACAACCATATTTCGTCCGGGGACATACGTGTACACAAGATCACCTGAGAAGAAGCAACACTGTCAGATAGAAATTGAGAATCAGCATCTCAGTGCTTGAGGACTGAGTGGTTGCCGTTGGGTCACTGTATAACGAGTTGAGTGATGAGTTGACACGCTGGCATGACGTCGTGTTGCATCGTCAATGGTCATTGGACCTGGTCCAGACCGGGTCTAGACATTTCAGTTGTCGGAAAGGATAGAGACCGGCTTAGGGGTGGGAGATTGAACTTGTGGAAAAGATCTGGGAGGTCGCTCTGAGAAACGACGACCTAAATTAACTGGGGAAAGATGCCACTGCTTCGCATGGCAATATACGAAGCCCTCTTTTTCCTTTGGGTGTCTATCTGCTCGAGTAGTGGCGTTATTGAAGCCATAATCTTATACTTCTTGACAGATCGTACCTACTGACATGCAGGTGTGCAACAGCAGGAAAATTTGATAAACAGGGAAGGAAAGGGACTGGAGCGAAAACCAATGCACAGATCAAAGGAACCAAAAACACAGTGAAGCGTTGAAGCATGGCAAGCAGCGAGAACTTTGATGCACTTGCCGGTGGTATCCAAAAGGAGTCTAAACGTTAACTACAACGGAGCCCCAGTAACGCAGAGAAATATTACCGAAATACGAAGAGGCAGAGCAAAAGAATAAAAGACGGAATATAGGAGCGGCAACGCTGACCCCATGCACAAAACAGGAAGGAAAAGAACTAAAAAAGGAAAGAAACAAAAGCGCGAACTTCAATGCCAACCCCGATCTTGAACCACCCCAAATTCTCCAGCACTCTACTCAACAGCCTGGCATTCCTTGGGTTCTTGATGGTGATTCAACGGCTTGTCTTTGAGGGTCCTACGTCCCAAATATTTTCAGATTCGTGTCATTGTCAGGATACAGACAAAGTCAAACGGGAACAAGAGGGGGTGAGGGAGCTGTAACGGGAAATGCGAAGTTGAAGAGGTAAAGAAGAGGAGCATAAGGGCGAACAAATGAAAAGAAAGTCAGCCACATATTCAGTAACAAGTTAAGAACACACAAGGGACCGAAGTCATGAAGAAGTGAGGAGGGAATATTCGCCTGAAGTGCAAGATTAAATGATAGAGTTCTTGAGCTGGTCGCAACCATCAAGAATGGGTGTTGTGGTTGGAAAGGTGTGTTTGTTTGACGTCATAACTGTACAGTTTTCGGTAAATACCGTGGCTGGCATTTCGATGGCAACAGTTGTGGTTGTTGACATCATTGGACCCAGTCCAGACCAAGTCCAGACATTTCGGTCATTGGGAAGGTAGAGACCAACGAGGACAACTTGCCTTTGTAGTTTCGACCGAATGATCTGAAATATCTTCATTGAGGATGACATCAGGGCATTGGGTACCGGGAGAGGATGGATCAGACGTTTAGAGAAGCAGAGTCAAGAATAAATGTGTGTTAGTCAGAACCGTCTAACACAAAAAGAAGGGAGACACACTACATGCTTGAAACGCGACTTTGATCTACTATTCCAAGCTGCCCTGTATTAGAGATGGTTAGTGTAAGCTCAGACGAAAAGTAGTCAGTAAACACACCATCTTAATCCCAGGAACCTGGGACGGGCCATACAGTATATTGTGTGCTCTTGCTGAGAGCTCTATGTCGGCGACATTGTTGGTGAGATATGCAACAAGGTAAGTATCATTCTAAACAAAGTGTTAACCAAAGGAAGAGAAGAAAGAAAGTAGAAGACACACTTTTGGGTTAAATACCGACCCCTTCTCTCTTTACAATCCTCGTTCACTGGTCAGTACACGCCTGGCATTGACATCTGCGTATTTTTTTCTTTTCCTGCAAGTGACAGCGTATTTAGACTTGTGGATGGAGTACTCATTTCAAGCTGAAGGTGGAAGAGAAAGCTCAACCAGTATCAGAATGAAAACAAGGAGGACGTGGAAGAGCTACGCCCACTTTGTGACGGTTGAGAGGATGAAACACATGTCATAACAATGACACTGTACAGTTGTCAGTTTTTCGGGTTTTCAGTCAAGTAAGTATTGGAGACATTTCAGTTGTCGGGAAGGACAGAGACCGGCTTAGGGGTGGGAGATTGAACCTGTGGAAAAGATCTGGGAGGTCGCCACGACATAAATTAACTCAGCCTAAAGGCCTCGTAACTCGGCCTCGTAACAAAGTATTTCAGTAATTGGAACCTTTTCCAAAATCCTCACTCAGGTCTGATACCTAAACTCGGGATGCAGATAACCCAATTCTTCAATTTCCCTCTCCTTCTCCTCAACACTCTTCCCATCTTCCGTCAGCTGAGTCAATCGATAATCCCTCTCCCCCCTTTCCCTCTTCGCATTCTCCCACTTGATATACACCCACCCTACGACGACGAGTATACATCCAAGAGACGTAGTACCGAGGTTGAGAGAGTTACCTTTGTGGTAGTTGGGTGCGTCCGTTGGGAGATAGGTCCATACGCTATAAACCAAACGAAGATATGCATGAGGAAGGACAAAGAGGGGGAGGGAGAGAGAGTGAGAGAGAGAGAGGAGTGATGGTGTAAAGGGATAAGGAAATCTTCGACTTACGCGATGATAGAACCCAGCGCACCAATACCTAGAATACAATCAACCATTGACCGTAGGGCAAAGGCCACTTTCAATAGAAGACTCACCCGGAATAAGAGCAGTCGCAACCGCCCTTACCGTATCGGGCGCTGCATTTCCCGTTCCCCAAGCTAAGAGCATGGGTCCTGTACTACTTCCTCCTATGATAGAAAAGAAACATGCTGCATAGCTGCGTGTGCCGGGACCATCGTCGAATCGTCGAATAGTATCTGGTTAGCGTTAAATGGTTGCCAAGTAAGTCGAAGAGGTTTACCGAGCATGCCCAGCACTAACACTTGTCCCAACCGCAATCCCATACCCCAACACCATCAATAACAACGAAAACAAAATAATCCCTGCTCGATGCCGGATACGAAAGCTTGTATAAGCACAGAGTATGGCCCAGAGTGCTCCAACGAGGTAGGGTGGGACGGTACGGAGTTGGGATTCGACGGTAGCTGGCAGTGGCAATGGGTACGGGAGTGAAAAAATATGGTGTTAAGCATCGTTGATGAAGCTGTGCTTCAAGGAGAAAACTTACTGAAGTCACCCACTGGAAAGAAGTGGAAATTTCAGCTCATTTGGCACAAGCTTTGATAGAAGGATAGCGAAAGAGAGGGAAAATATACGTACGCGTAGCAATCACGGTTGGCATGAATAAACTCAAGCCTTGGAAGGATATGTTTACAACTGCGCCAACAGTGCACGATCAGCACTATTATCGATCATCCCCGGAGAGAGACTCACGCAGATAACAGAACGAGCATAGGGTCGTCTACATGTTGATCAGTAAGTTATACTATACAATTGACTGTTGACCGACTCACAGTAAAACTAAAACTCCTCCATATCAGCCTCCAATTTGTCCTTTCCTTCTTTCCTCCAGTTTTCATCGTATGAGAGGCTTGATCAGCGTCCAGGCGGGCTATAGCAAGTTTCCTTTCTTCTTCCGTGAATTTGAAGAGTTTTAGTCGATTTATTCGTTGGTTCAGATTTAGCTTGGATAAATTCGAAGTGTTGGTGGGGTTGATGGGATCGGCAGGATCAGGAGGAAGAATGAAAAGCGAAAGGATGCCTATGATTGTGGTGATTATCCCTATACCGCACCATACCGTACCGTCACGAATTATAGCGATAATCCTCGGATATGAGTACTTCGAGCAAGATTAAAGGGTAGAACGCATACGCACCCTCAATCAGAAAAATCTTCCTCCACGACTTCACTACACCGAAATCGTTGACACTTAGGAGGCCCGAGGCGAGGAGGCCGCCGACTGACACCGACACGGAAACATTGGCTCAGACAAAGACAAGGAAAAGGGGAGAAATGGAGAAATGGACACATACAAGCCCCAGCCAACGCAGGCGACAACCCAAAGAATATGCCCACTCGGAGAACGAGTTCTGACCGGCGGTAATACTATCCACCCAATCTCATTAGTACGAGGATTCTGGACGCAGTATATATGTGACTCTCACCCTAGCCAATAAATAAGTCAACCCACTCAATGTCCCACCCTCAGCCATTCCTAAAAAGACTCTCGTCACCAACAACCCTGCATAGCTATGGACAAAAGCGGTCGAGAGAGAGACGATGCCGAAAACGAAAACCATAAAGGAAATCCATGGGGACCCGACGGATTTGAGGATGAGGTTTGAGGGGATTTCGCACGCAATGTACTGTTTTGGGCGTTTTGAACAATTTTGAGCATGTTTTATAGTGTTGAGGAGGTACAGCGCGGATGGGTGTTGTGGCGAAGGGAAAGCACAAAGGAGACTCACAAAAATATAAAAAACCGTCAAGGCGATGTTATAATCGAATCCCTTCATTCCGAGGTCTTTTTGGATTCCTACATACACGTACACAGTAGCGGTGTTGGATCACATAGGAAACTTGAAAGACGGTACACGGTCCACATACCTGCGATGTTGGCGTTTCCTATCGGTGAAGCAATCTGAGTCTCGATGGATGTGCAAGGGAATTAGGAGTATAAGTACCTATGGCCGTCCTAGAAATAGACTCTGAGTTAGTAACTTTCCAACAGAAACACGAAGACTGGAGACAAAGCATTTCGGAACTCACCTATCAATAAAGTTGGCGCAATCTAATAAACACCAAAGCCAAGGGCCCAAGTTCGAGTCAGATTAGACTTCAATTTGTAGAGAAAGAAAAGAAAAACGCACAAATCAACGCGAACAACGGTAAAATGATCATATCCAACTTCCTAACCAGCTTTCTCTCCGCCTCTGGGTCAATATCTATCCCTGCACTTCGTCCGCCCTTCTCCGAGTAATTCTCCAAGTCTTTCCTGTCGTGTTCTGAGCTGTTGGTTTTTGACATGGCCCTATTGGATGTAGAGCGAGGAAAGGAGCGCAAAGTTCACTGGATATTTTCAACCTTCCTGTCTTTATACCAAAAGAGGACGTCATGTGGGAGGACAGTGTATTGGTCTAAGCTGGAGCATGGGAACGCCTGGGTACGGCGTATCTGTCGTGTTGGTATCGGTATCGGTATGGGCCATTGGATGTATTTTTGGTCTATTTGCGCTGCTAGGTGGGCGAAAGTCTTAATCTAGTAACTTCACCTGGACAAGGTGGGACATGGGCAGACAACGCAGCGGTAGTAATGAGTGAGGGTTTGAAATTGACGTAGCCGTAACCCTAACCTAACCGGAGAAAAGAACCGTCACCTGATTGAGACGACGAATAGGCACCTTGGGCGGCAATGCATATTTGGAAAGATCTTTTGGGCAAACATAAATGACGAATTTATGCTCGGCGCCGGAGCTACTCCATATGGCTGTTCGGCCTCAAATCGGTCCCATATGGAATAGACCCGGGTGAGCAAAAATGGCACTGAAAAATCCGAAATTTAAGTTTGCACAGAGATCTTTGGAAATATGCAACGCCGCCCAAGGAAAGGGCCTAGGACTCTGGGCACGCGGCGGCGGCGGCTGCCATGCCAGAAGTTCGTTCGG
The DNA here is from genome assembly GCA_013368315.1 of Tetrapyrgos nigripes. NCBI lineage: Eukaryota > Fungi > Basidiomycota > Agaricomycetes > Agaricales > Campanellaceae > Tetrapyrgos > Tetrapyrgos nigripes. The sequence continues at coordinate 56,190 of JAACJM010000354.1, forward strand.
TTACGGTCCCATATAGAGAAATTCCGACTAGCAGAAACTGCACTCAAATATCCGCTGTGAGGCAAATCTAGGTTAACGCGTTCAAGATGGACTAGCAATGGACTGCAATTTTTGGGAGATGTACATCCTTATTTTTAGTTCATTTTCGAACATTTCGTCGCAAACACAGAGATAGAATAACTTCAAAACAGTCTCACAGACATAGTCAGATAGGAGAAAAACAAATCAACGTATCCAGTTCGTAACGGTACGATTCTGTGACTAATTAAGCCTGAAATCCCAGCCCTTCCTCGTCCGTATGTTGTAGCAGCGCATGCGTGTTCTTCAAAAACCAAGAGCAGCGAGCACAAGCCCAAAGGAGATGGATTTAAGGAGAAGGGCGACGTCGACGAGACTGGAATTAATATTTTTCGGAGAGAATCCGAGTCAATCAGTCATCAGTACACGAACTTTTCCTCATCGAAAATATATAGAATATGTAGTACTTACAGAACAGCCACGAGCTTAAGCACACCCGCAAGAAGGAGCTCGACGCCAGTGAGTAGCTTGTTCAAAACCACATCAACAGTAACGAGGAGAGCACCGAGGCCAGGGATGAAAGCACCGGAGAGGAGGAGTCCGTTGAGAGTTTTGGTGATGTCCTGTGTGGGCATGAGATCGTCAGTGCATCCATCAGAATCGTAAGTCGTTTTAAATCGTGACGTTTTATGATACAGTACTTACAGTAACGATAAAAGCAATGATCTTGGCAATCTCATCCTTATCTCCTTTATGTTTCTTATCCTCAGGAAGTTTGTTGAGGTTGTCGTTACTGGTGCCAATAGCGGAGGTGAGCTGGTTGATGAGCGGGGTAACGGTAGCGTCGTTGGCGTTTCCGTTTGCTACGAGCGTATCTGTAGGAATAGGAATCAAAATAAAATGCAAATTTCAGTATCAGAATATTCACGGTGTACATGTAATTAATGGAGGCAAGAGCGAGCAACACATACCGATCTGAGGCAAAATCTGCCCGACTTGGGATTGTAAATCGGTGAGGATACTTGTGATGTCGGTGTCCTGACGCTTGCCAACAGTGAAGACGTCTGAGCGAGCACCAGCGAAGGCGGCGGGGTTCGCTGCCACAAAGGTGAAGCTCAGGAAGACAGTGAGCAGGGAGACAAAAGAGATAGCGCGGCTGAAGATCATGTTTGACTGATCAAGGCTGAAGCTGGAGAAGAGCTGAGCGAAGAGCGAGTTGTAGACGACGAATGAAGTCTGATTTTCTTGCTGGATTTTCGTAGGCTTTTATACGTTGCAGGCAGTCGAGCACCGTCATCGTATGTTCAACTCGAGCACGCCTTTTCTGACCCCATCCTTTCTCATTTTTGCGTTTTATGACGAGGTAGGGATTGTGACGCCACGGTGTATAGTATCTCTGGTTCTATTCAGGGGCTCGAGAGGAAGTGAATGCATCGGAGTTTCTGCGTAACGTACTTCGCGCTTCACGTTTTTGACATGCGAAAGTGTCAAAACATTAAGTCTTCCATCAACCATCTATTTTGCATCTATTCTTCGTTTGACAGAGGTTTTGAATGCGACAGCTCCACTCCAACGTTTGACGTTACGAAACCGACTGGCTGACAGATCGAATACGGTATGTTTGGCCAAGTTGAATCGCAAGTTGGACAAGAATACGACGGAGGGTCGGACATGCGGACTTAGACGACTCTCTTTGGCAGGTAGACTTAGGTTCAGTTCATGAAGATTGTGCTTATGACGTCTGAGGCTGGCGCTCGAGTCCCTTTATGACGCCAGTAAGGTATATGAATGTGGACAATATGTGGACTGGATTAGGCGACTCACCTCGTTCACTCCGTATTCAAATTTCCTGCCCGAACCAAGAATAGTCTATTGGCCCATGAAGTGTGCCATCGAAAGTAATCTACTATCTTTGAAGCATCCTTGACACAAGAAGTATTTCGTCCTGTCACCGGTACTTCTCTTCCGTTCTCTCGGATTTTAGCCAGTGATGTCTGGGCCCAGCAAATACCGCGCATTTCAGATAGCATTACTCCAGAGAACAGGGGTTCCTCGATGGCCAAGAGCTTCATCCTTCGTTTTGCGTCTTTGAGAAATATGAAGCGAAGGACATGGGTATTAGCACAACGAGAAAGAGCCAGTCGAAAAGATCAGCTCACCTGTACAGCTGGACCTCTTCTGTCTCGATAGAGGATAGTGCGTTGTATCCACGAGCCCTTATCTCTTGTTCCGAAGTAGGAAAAATCAGCTCTACTGGCGTTGCAACGCACAATGCACTGTGGTAACCCGTCCAAACCCCGTCCTTGTTGTATCCAGTCTTGACCTAGCTCCCGATTACTCGTCATCTTGCGTATCGTTTTATTCACGTGCTTGCATATGCCTAGCTCACAGTGTATGGATTGTGGCTTGCAGCTGAGGGTCGTGTGCTAGCGAAAAAAGGCTTTGCCAGCGAGAGTGTTGAGCACGGTGACGATGTACGATGACGATGACGTAAGCTTTCTTGGTCCGCTACCATAGTAGTACCACCGCGGTGGCTGGACTCTCGTTACAAGTGTAAAGTCTCCGTTACATGTTTTTGTTTTTACAGCCAGAAGGTTTCCCAATGTCTCGAATTGCCTCTCTCCCAGACTTCTGCCGAAACTTGGGCCGCGGATCTGCAATGACATATTCCATGGATGGTGTCATGGATCTGTGCTTTGAATGATGGAAAAGCTTCCATTTCAGTCCTGGGGACGTTCACTTCTTTTCGGACAAGGGAAATGTGAGCAATCGCGTGGCATAGATACGAAGCCTTTTCAAGCGGCGACTGTCAACTGTGATGGCATCGATGCCGCCCAGTGCTAAGTTCAAACTTTAGTGTCGGCCAAACGGCAGGTGTCACTGGCTAGCGGTAAGCAAACATCCGAACCGGTAGGACAACATAGCATAGCCACACCCGCAAAACCGCCGTTGTAAGAATGAATCTCGTAAAAGGTCGTAATCCGGGCAGTGTTCGCTTTTAAGGCCTTAACTGGGGTCTTGAGAATCTTTAAGCCTTAATGGCCTTAAACCCTTAAATTTAAGGGCTTTTTTTAAGGTTTAAGAGGTCCTTGATGGATGACTGAGGGAGGAGACACAGGCACTCACAATCGACATGGAGGTATGCAAGCAGCAAAAGCACTCAAAGTATACTGATGCAAAGCTAGCTTCTCTGCCTCCTTCATCTCCTCTAAGGTTGATAAGCTACCTCTTCCTCCTACCCAGCACTTAGCCGAGGGTTTTCAGTTCGCTTTTAAGCCCTTAAAGACACCCAATGGATCTTTTAAGCCTTAAATTTAAGGGGATTAAGGCCTTATGCCTTCAGGAGAACACTGAATCCGGGTGAGTGCTTATGCTTATGCTGCGAGTAAGCACCAAACAATTGCAAGGAGGCGAGCTCAGAACAGTTCATCGGTCCAGTTTGGATTTTTTGCTTTACAGTCACTTCAACACGACTAGGATATCAAGTACCAGCATAGCGCCAAGGGTCTCAAAACCTCACTGCACGTCATTGGATGTCAACTTCAAATAGAATCGTCTCTCGCGGTATTCCATCTCTATGTCAGTCTCGTAACACTGAGGTCATTTCATTTGAAGCATTCTGACGCTTCTTATCTTGTTCTTATCTTGGAATGTGTCACCTAAAAGCACCGGTTCATATTCAGCATGTAACGCTACTTCTCAGTCCCTGTTCATGAATAGAGCGCTATGCCACTGTTCGAGGCTTGACCTGCGTCGTATGGATGTTTCTTCGTAAAAACAAATATAGAATTCCTTCAAAAGACACGCATATTCACGTAAGAGAAAAAACAAATCAACGTATACGTATTGAGTGTTCGTACGAGTCTACGACTAAGCATTGAAATCCAGCCCTTCCTCATTCGTATGTGGCAGCAGCAAGTATATGCTCCTCAGAAACCAAGAGCAGCGAGCACTAGCCCGAAGGAAATCGACTTGAGGAGAGCGGCGACATCGACGAGACTGGAATTAATATTTTCGGAGAGAATCCGAGTTAGTTCAGTACACGAACTTTTCCTCATCGAAAATATATAGAATATGTAGTACTTACAGAACAGCCACGAGCTTGAGCACACCCGCAAGAAGGAGCTCGACGCCAGTGAGTAGCTTGTTCAAAACCACATCAACGGTAACGAGGAGAGCACCGAGGCCAGGGATGAAAGCACCGGAGAGGAGGAGTCCGTTGAGAGTTTTGGTGATGTCCTGTGTGGGCATGAGGTCGTCAGTGCATCCATCGGAGTCGTAAGTCGTTTTAAACCGTGACGTTTTATGATACAGTACTTACAGTAACGATAAAAGCAATGATCTTGGCAATCTCATCCTTATCTCCTTTATGTTTCTTATCCTCAGGAAGTTTGTTGAGGTTATCGTTACTGGTACCAATAGCGGAGGTGAGCTGGTTGATGAGCGGGGTAACGGTAGCGTCGTTGGCGTTTCCGTTTGCTACGAGCGTATCTGTAGGAATAGGAATCAAAATAAAATGCAAATTTTAGCATCAGAATATTCACGGGGTACAAATAATAGAGGCAAGAGCGAGCAACACATACCGATCTGAGGCAAAATCTGCCCGACTTGGGATTGTAAATCGGTGAGGATACTTGTGATGTCGGTGTCCTGACGCTTGCCAACAGTGGAAACGTCTGAACGAGCACCGGTGAAGGTGACGGGGTTCGCTGCCACAAAGGTGAAGCTCAAGAAGACGGTGAGCAAGGAGACAAAAGAGATAGCGCGGCTGAAGATCATGGTTGACTGATCAAGGCTGAAGCTGTAGAAGAGCTGAACGAAGGGCGAGTTGTAGACGACGAGAGAAGTCTGACTTTCTTCCCGAATTTTTCGTTGGCTTTTATACGTTGCGGGCAGTCGAGCAACATCATCCTATGTTCAGCCCAAGCACGCCTTTTCTGATTCCATCGTCTCTCATTTTTGCGTTGTATGACGAGATAAGACTGGCGATGCCACACTCTATAGTATGTCTGGTTCTATTCGGGGATCTAGAGGAAGAGATGAATGTTACGTGAATGCATCGGAGTTTCTGCGTAACGTACTTCACGCTACACGTTCTTGACATGCGAAAGTGTCAAAACATAAAGTCCTTCTATCAACCTGCTATGCTTCGTTTGACAGAGATTTGATGTTACGAGAGTAGACTGATCGGTATGTCCTGCCAAATTGAACGACAACAAGAATCTGAGGGAAGCTGGTTAGACGTGCGGACTCGGCTAGCGGTAAGTAAACATATCCGAACCGGTAGGACGAAGTCACCCGCAAAGCCGCCGTTGTAAAGAACGAGTCCTTTGAAAGGGCCTCGTAATCCGAGTAAGGGCTTATGCTTATGCTACGAGCAAGAACCAAACAATTGCAAGGAGGCGAGCTCAGGACAGTTCATCGATCCAGTTTGGATTTTTTTTTCTCCGCAGTCACTTCAACACGATTCGGATGATGGATATCATGTACGAGCGTAGCGCCAAGGGGCTCAAAATCTCACTGTGTCACCGTGGACGTCATTGGATCTCTATCAATCTCGTAACGCTGAGGTCATTTTATTTGGAGCATTCTGACAGTTCTTATCTTGGAATATATGTTACCCAAAAGCACCAGTTCATATTCAGCGTGCAGCTCTACTTCTGACCCTGTTGATAAATAGAGCTCTATGCGACTGACTGCTCAGCTAGTATGCCTCGCCATAATACGCAAGAATGAGAGAGAATGGAGTCAGAAAGGGCGTACCAGGCTCGAACTTGAATATACAAAGACATTGGTCGACGTCCTCAGAGTACGTCATACTGTAGAAGCCCACAAGACGGCCCCAGAAAACTTTTTTCTCCAAAGTCATTCGATAAGTACTCGGTTTCAGCCTAACGCCGATCTGCAACCTTGACCAGTAGTACCAATACTTGGACGAATATGATGGGTCCGCTGTGCCACCTCCGAGTCTTTCCCTGCTTACCGCCTTCACTAGGTTCACTTTGGTGGCGTGGCAGGGACCTTCGTTGCCTTCGCCCGTCCTTGCTCAGATGCAGGAATTGATAATAAGACATCCAAAATGTGAGTCCTCGTCGATTTGCGATCCCAGGTCGACCATTCAGAGCATATAGTGCCGGTGAAGTGCCGGTGAAGGGCAGTCGTATTCTATCTATGTTGGCATTGGCACTGAGGTGATTTCATTTAGGGTTGATTTAGGGTCTTCTTCGGAGTTATGGACAGTTCTCATTTTGGTATGTATGCATGTGTCACCCATAGCCAAGCGACAGCACCCATTCCGAGTTCAAGATCATTCAGCTCTACTAGTGCCTTATTAATAGTACTCCTCGGTCCCGGGTTCTGAATAGAGCGTTTTACGGCGCGTTGTCACTCAACCACTACATAGTGTGCCGCCTGGTCATTTCAATGGTCATAATATGCAAAAATGTGAGAGGATATCGAACTAGTAGGATCCAGATGGGCGAGAGCTGATAGAACAAAGTTTCTGGACATCGGCTCAACATTAGATGAGATAGGAAGTTTTCATGCAAATGTTTAATGGGATGAGAAAAAATATAGACAAAATGTACAGAAAAGTAGCGATGAGTAGCGATGAGATGATGATAGAAGCGAGAAAGGGATGACGCATCGCGTAGTAAGATGTTTGCTGCACATGGATGCGCATATGCAGAGTACGATGCGTAACCAACGCCTGAAATGAGACCGGCATTGAGATCGACAAGGGGAAGCGAGAAGACAGTTGACTTCCAGAGAATTCACAAGGAAAATACCATGAGAAATGAGACGAAACGAGACGAGACAAGGAACCATTATCTAGAGCCGTGTCAATCAAGTTGGGTGTAGGAAATATTGAAGGCCTATTCCATGCCTATTCGGCTGCCAAGGGTCTTTCAAAAACATCATACGAGGGAAATGCGGGCCATCGCTGCGCGTGGCACGATAACGAGGCCCAAATTTGGTGTAAACACTGTGAGGAGACTGGCATGGTGTGAATTTTGCCAACTAAATCGAAGACCCAGGACAATATAGCAATTGCCGAAATCAGGATCGGAATGAAAAGATAACCGAGCCGGTGGACGATTTCAGCGTCAAACGGCGGGTTTGTAAGAACGTTGTAAGGACAAGTCGCTTCAAAGAGCCTCTTAATTTCGCCTTTTATGGTGTAGATTAAGTTTGTCACCTTAGTTTCTTCTAGGAAGACTCTGAAAAACCCTGGGTGTTCGGATGAGCATTCCACTATCAAGAACTATCTACTCTGAAAAATCAGATAAGTGATGCCTATTCGGTATCCTTCATCAGTACCTTAGCCACAGGTAGATTGTTCTTCAATGTTCATGCGGTCAACGTGGTCTTCATGGAGCTCGTCTACCCAGGCAGTATCAGTCAAAGCAGAGGTATGATAAGGCTGAGCATTATATCTGTTGTAGTTAGGCAAGTGAACAACACTAACGGTGGCAGTCACCGCAACAACCGTTGTTATTAAAGCAGAGCGGTGGCAGTGTGAATCAGTGGAAAAGATCTGGTTGTCTGTGAGGGACCGGTGGAGGATATGCGCCGCGGGGTTGGCACGGCCACACGGGGCGGCTAATTCTGCCATGTCTACAGGCAGTTGGGCGATTTACGTTTCTGGAAAAACCTTGGCAGCCGAATAGGCTCTGAATGTTCAATGTAAAAAGAAAAACAAGATGTCATTGCTGATGACCCGACAGTTTGCTTAGTCGTGTTGGTATCGGTATTAGTACTTTTGGGCCATTGGGTGCATTTTTGGTGTATTTGCGCTGCTACGTGGGCAAAAGTCTTAGTCTAGTAGACTAGACTTCACCTGGACAGGGTGGGATAAACACAGCTGGTGGTGGTTTTGGCCGTAAACTGGAGAAAAGAACCGAACGCCTCTATAGGTGTTAGGCAGTGCACGCTGCCATAATTATGCTCAGTACCGGACTTACTAGATATAGAAGTTATGACTAAGTAAACCAGAAATTCCAGTCCTTCCCTTCCTCGTCCGCATCACTGTGATGTTGCAACATCGCGTATATCAGAAATGTTCCTCAAAAACCAAGAGCAGCAAGCATTGACACAAGCCCGAAGGAAATGTATTTGAGGAGAACGGCTCGAACGACAATGAGACTGGAATCCGAATTAATATATTTCCGGAGAGAATCCGAGTCACCGTCAGTCATCAGTACACGAATCTTTCCTCGTCGAGAATGTAGAATATGTAGTAAGTACTTACAGAACAGCCACGAGCGTGTCGTTACTCGTACGTTGCAAATGCGCAATTGTACACGGCGTAAGTTACACCAGTCACCAGTCATGCATTGTGCAATGTCAAAAAAGAACTAAAAAATAGATGGAAAAATGGAAAAATGGAGGATCAATCATCAGATAAGAATGAAAAAAATTGAAAATCGAACCGAAAAAATGATGCAGAGGTTCTGAATAACGGTATGTAGAATTCTGCGTGTCGCCTCTGCGTGCCTGCGTGCCAGCGGCTGTGTATCTGCGCGCCGCTTGAATTTCGTTCGACTTCTGTCAAAATAAATTCTGAGGAATATCTAGACGTAGGATTTTCTATTAAAGCAGTCTGATGTACTCCTACGCAACCTAGATAGCAGAACACTATTAATACATACTCTATTTCATTTTTGATTGGGTGTATAACTAAGTTTTGCTTGACAAACAGGTAAATAGTAGATATGTATACATGAATATGTGCTAGAAGATGATTGGTACAAGTATGAAGGACTGTATATACACTTGTAAGCTCATAGGACAGTGAATATCATACATTTATCACTTGGAAAGTGGCACGCAGGTCGAGAACTGACACGCAGATCTATGAAAGGGGTGTGGGCCAACGCTGCGCGTGGCGGGAACGAGGCCATCTCCATTCATCCAAACATATTCAGCTTGCATTTTCCATTTCTGTTTCGTGCGATTTCCAACGACGTACAGGGTCACTCACTGTCTACGCTGACAAATCAATGAGGTGTGTAATCTTCACAATAATGCGAAAAAATTCCTTGGCTGAAAGTTAATTAACAGCTCAGACATTGACTATACGGAAAAACCTGAAAGAAATCTCGGAAAAGGTGTGTGATATTGTGAATGCACCCAACATCGACAAAATTTAACGTCTAGAGTTTACTTTGTGCAGGAATTAGGTCGCGAGAAGGGGTTCAGCCACCGCAAATTAAATCAGACAAAACGGCACCTCTCCACTGGTATCTGACCCTGATCTCTGCGTGCATTAAACAGAGTTCAAGAAAGCGCTACCACTACCATTTAGCATCTCAAACATTCTCAGACATCCTATCACACATAGAATCATCACCTGAATCATCCACATCCATGTCCTCTTCCATGTCCTCATTGTGGTAAGCAGAGTTTGAGCAGAGTTGTTTTCTTGTTCGTGGTCAGGTGGTTCAGGTTTGGGGCTAGACAGCTCTTCAGAACCTTCTCGGTTAGTAGCTTGGTCAGCCTGCAGATCCCTTGCTTTCTATGTGCATGTTTGGGGAGATATAGTGATTACAAGTGATGGCCAAAGGAAAGAAACGACGCGATAGCGCAACATAATTTTTGGTCACAGCCAAAACGCGCAAACTGTCTATTATTAGAAAATTACATCAATAATATGCACTAGTAATAAGGATCTTACCTGTATTGAAGGCTCAGGTTACTGAAATAGCTTTAGAAGCAAAGCAGAAGACACGAAAGGTGTCCCAAGTCACATCACATAGACAAAAGTGTGCAGAGGAGCAGAATGAAGCAAATGTTTGAGTTTTTGCATTTGCATGCACCGGAGTGTGTACATCGCGTGGCGCGAACGGAATTTGCTGGCAGTAGGCATGGCCACCTGCTGTGTTGGAACTAATATTTCTTTCTGTCGGGTCACATGGAAATGCACCAGGACAAAGCTAGAAACACAACCCCATGGATAACTCCAGTCCAAACCTGTTTAATGGACAGATAAACAGGACCTTTTAAACATAGCCACAAGCAGAAATCAAGTGTAATAAACTCAGCCTCATTTCATTCAGCCTTGTAATCAGGGTGGCACACAGGTATGACATCACCTGTGTGCCACCTGCAGACCAGCCAAAACACACTGACTTTTGTGATTTCTCACTATAGTTTCTGGTTCTAGATATAGAAATTATCAGTCAAAGTGACCAGATCAAGAATTCAGTGTTTCTTACTGTCGTTATGTTGAATTGTGGAATCAGAGTCACTCGGATTCAGTAGATACTGCAAATCCATGGTGACAATTCAATGGCTGTTATGCAGATTTTCTAATGTATCCTCTAAGTATGTGGTGACTATCTACAAACTTGTGAGGTCAGGAAAGTGGAGGTGAGCTGTTACAACGGAAAGAAGGGTTTGAGCAGGACTTTGGAAGACAAGTATTACTTGAAGTAAGACTTGTCAAAAGATGTATAAGGTTGAGCTGGAGAATCTAGCTTGAAGGATCCTCTACCTATATACAAGAGTGTCCTGTGACTACAAGTCAAAGTACAATGTGCAGTAAGCATGTAAATCATCTGTAGTAGCTATGGCAAACAGCATGTAAGTAATAAGAGACATGCATACAATGCATGTAGTTAATGTGTAAATAATAGTAGACATGTGTATTGTGCATGTGAGAGAAAAAGCAAGGATAAAGCATGACGAGTTAATGGGAAATATGTGTTAAATAAGAAAGATGAAACAAAGTAAAGAAAAGAAAAGTCAAGTCAAAGAGTCCTGTAGAATAGGGGTGAGAAATTGTAATATGAGCAAACAAGAATACCACTGTTTGGCAGGCAGTTTAAATACATACATTGCAGCAATACCATCAATTTGGATGCTTAGCATTATCCGCAAACAGCAGGCTCCTCAAAATCAAATTCTCAACTGGAAAAATAAACCAGATTTTATTTTTTAATCTGAAGTACTACAATACATACAAAGGTAGGTATTAATATGGACTCACACTATGACTACAGACTCACAGAGACATCTTACTGACATTACAGTGAGGTCTGAATTGGTCAAGCTGACTTAAACTTACCCGATGTCTATTCCTGAGCATGCTTGAGCCTTGGACTCAGCTAATCCAGGGTGACACACAGGTGGCAGACAGAGTCAGCACACAGAATTCTTGCAACCATTGTGAATAATAATAGATGACAAGTAGAAATGAACCTGAGACCCAGAAAGATGAGATACATGATGCAGCAATGATGCAGATGTATGTGGAGACAAAATGTGATGCCAAAAAAGTAGACAAAAAGTAGACAACAAAAGTAGAGAGAGCTGGAGAGGCAGGATCCCCCACTAGAACCCCCATACATGCTTTGAATGATGTGGCATTCACTGTTGGACTCCACAACATATTCCATGTTGGTTCCATAGCTGTTGTGACTTGATTATTTCAGATGGTTTTCTTTCTATTTTTCCTTCTATTTTCCTTAATCATTCATCAATTAGCCATCCATTGTTGTTCATCTTTTGTCCTATCTTTTGTTCATCTTTCTATGACAGATACTTGATTATCACTTACCAGGAACACTAGGCTGTACTTTGATTATTTCTGACAGTTCTCTGATTCCTTTTACCATTTCATTGATTACCATCTTTTCATCATCATTTCCTCTACTTTTACAGTTACTGCCTGGCCTTTTTGCTTTGTGTATATAAATCTGGGTTGTAGCTCCCTAGTCCACATCTCTTTGTCTTGGGACTAGGTGAGTCTCTCTTGTCAACTATCTCTACTCATAATTAAGTTTGTCTTGGGACTAGTTTCTCATTGTCTACATCTACTGCTTTGAGCCAAGTGTGTGCTCTACACCACATTAGGTCAAGATCACTTGCTGCATCGACAGCCTAGTCATCGGTTGCATGAATTCTGCGTGTCGCTCCTGCGTACCACCTGCGTGCCGCATGCCGTCTCCATTAGGCAAGTCTGATATATCCGTTGGGCTGTAAGCGCGTCTACATACACCCTTCGAGGTCCTTTGTCAGTGTTTAAATCAAGTTGGGATTGCCGTACTATGAGCTCAAAAAGTGAAATTCATGGATGTAAGAGGTCTTACTTGAATGGAAGGGATATCTACAGCATCACGGTTGTATTAAGAAAGAATCGTGGAGAGCTCCATAAGAACTTGAACATTGGTAATGTACCTGCAAATTCAAATGAGTAAAGGCATATGTGAACCAAGTACTAAGTAGTATGGATTCAGCTATATGACTTTTGTTATACAGCACAAAGATGAGTGGAGAATGGAGACAAAGAAAGAAGGAACACATTTTAATTTCACCTAAATGCCTCACATTTTGTGGGTTATTTTCTGGAGCAAAGCTTCGGACATATGCTTACAAATGGGTTGGGTTTTGTACATTGATGAGAGCTACACTGTGCAGCTGGAAAGTTGGTCTGAGGAGGACAAACTTCTCTGGCAGGTGAGTTGTCTGACTTGGTGACACTCAGGCTGGCACGCAGGTGGCACGCAGACCGGCACACAGGTACACGTAACCTGTGTGTTGTCCTGATAGATCTGCGTGCCATTGGCTAAGGCTGAGTGTCCACTTCTTGTTCACAAGACAATGAAAATTCTCAACTGGCACTCAGAACTGTGATTTTCACTTCAGAAAATAGAGAAAACTATTCATGGGTCTCACTGGGCAAGGTCAGAATGGAAGAAAGTGGTCAATTTTTGCCTTAAGGCACGCCTTTGGCTAATCATCAGCTAAGGGTCTGCATGTCCTGTGTGCCACTCTTCAAGGTCGAGAAACTGGGAAATCTCACCTGCTCATGTTCAGTTTCAAGCTAGATTTCAAGTTAATACAGGCGAATGATAAATTTCCCATCTAGAGACATCTTTTATACAAAATCAGCAATGTGTCACCTTGCACTTAACCTCAGCAGTGTCCTTAATACCTATTTCATGGCCCTTGCACTCAGAATAATACATTTGTCTTGTGAATGGGTAGTAAAAGATCCCAATGAGCTGAAATATATGGACACGCAGACACGCAACTATCAGCATGCAGGCACACAGGCATGACACGCAGAATTCAACATACTGCCTAGTCATAAGGTTGTCCTTGCTTCAAGCAAGTCATCCTGTCAAGGACTATTACACAGCTTTGATCTATCTGATCAGAGACACATTCACTTCGACACTGACAGTTATTCTGAAGATGAATCCTATTTTGATTGCTGCAATCAGCCCTGCCTAAATGCTCACCAATCTATTCCCCAAGTATGTTACTACTACTGGGAAGAAGACAACAATACTTGCACAGACAGCATCATCCTACCTATCAGTTCAGCTTTTCTCTGTCAGCACTTCCATTACCTACCACTCCCATCATCCACGTCCAGTACCCCTGTCATTCCATTTCTCAATCCTACTCACATTCCACTTTCACCTTCTGAGCTCCACACCTACACTATCCCAATGCCTACACCTCTAGACTTCACCATGACATCTGAAACCCCACATTATGCTACCATCCAGGACCTTATAGATGCCCATGGCAATCTGCAGGGTCTAGTTAGTTGATTCCTCAAATGCATGAACCAGCCACAGCCACAGCCAACAACCCAAGGCACTGACAAGTCCAGTATGGCTAAGCCTGAACCCTTCAAGGGTAAGGCCTCAGATGTTAGACCATTTCTGGCAGTTTTCAAAAACTGGGCGATGGAACAGAAGGATATCAACACAGACCCAAAGATGATCAGGTCTGCACTCTCCTTTATGCAAGGGGAGGCTGCTACATGGGCTGCACCCCACATTGAGGAAGCCATGAAAGCCTTAACATCACCAGCAAATGAAGCACTGTTTGGAGGAGTATGGGCTACTTTCAAGGAAACATTCAAGGCACATTTTGGGTCATTGGATGAACAAGCAGATGCACAAAAGAAGTTGGAAGGATTTGTTCAAGGGAAGCAGACAGTTGTAAAGTATGTTCAGAAGTTTAAAAGTTGGGGCATGTGGTGTACTGTCCCATTTCATTCAATTCACAAGGGCATCATGACCATGACATGCCCTTGCGAATTTTTTGACCATGAAAACTGTGGTGTGAGCTGTGACTCAAGCTTTTTTCTGTGAAATTTCATGAAATTTGATAGAGAAATTGCTGGGTTTGTAAGATATCTTGGCAGGGATTTTGCAAATGGCTTTTTGTGATGTGTGATGGCTGATTTTTTTTTTGCAATTTTTGGGGGGTATGTGACATGTGACATGTGAATTGAACAAAATGGGACAGTAGAGCACACACTTGGCTCAAACAGTAGACGAAGATAGAGCAGCAATGGACGGAAGGCAATAGCTTGATCCTGCT